>JAMQGT020015195.1:0-128819 GCA_024447675.2 Pterophyllum scalare | reverse complement strand
TTATCCATCTACTTCGTTCAGTTACGTATTGCTAGTCCTACAAAAAGATTAATGTGCAGCCATTTCCTGTCTATTATTCATGGTCTTTCTATAGGTCTCAGACCAAAGGCCGACCCATACATATTTTAGATTCTTAAGGCATGACTACAGATCCCCACCCACCCACTCACACACACACACACACACACACACACACACACACACACAGGATTTGAAGGGGTTATGAAAAGATACAATACTGACCCAGTCAGTTCAGCACTTTTGCCCAATTCAGAGAAATGTTAGTCTTTGTGCCATTTTTAGTTTACATTTTTGAGTTTTTGACACACTGCATGTCAGAAAAGATGATGATAGCCCTGGTTTTCTATGGTGATTGATTTTTAAGACTGAGGAGTGTCTGCACTGGCTGGTGAAAGTAGGGCAGGTCACCACAGGAAGTAAACACAAGTTAGAAGTGGAGTGTGTAGCAGTTTCAGCTAAAATACATACCTGAAGATTTAAACCTATAAGGACCAGACAAACCACACCAACATCCACTGACTGCCTTGGTTTTGACAGTCAGAAAGAGGAACGTACCGGATGAGTGAACTGCCGAAATGACTGATGGCACAGTAAATAACAGGTAGATTATAGTCGTTGCTAGGTAATACTTCAAATACCAAGAGTTACCTATGATTGTCTAGAACACCCAAATAATTGCGGCTTGCCTCACTTAAATATCTCCAAACTGAACAGAAATGCCAAAGGAAAAACTGAAAGTGTAAAGTTGAGTGAGACAGTGAGTGTGTGGGACATAGAACTTTTGTAGCATTCAGTGAATAGTAAGACGAAACTGGAGAAATCCTAAGAACAAAAATTTAGCTGAGCTGGTTGAGTTGACCTATAAAACAAATCTCAGAGCATAGAGCAATATTTTTCTGTATGCCTTCCCACAGAGTTATGTAGATTTTTAGTGTTAAAAGTGGAAACAGCAGGCTTCAATGAATCTAGGGGTGACAAAACTCCCTACGAACTAAATGAAGAGACAAGTCGGCTTGGATACAGTTAATGTTTCTACTTGGGTTGAAACTTCATTTCTCCTGGGGCTAAACGACTCCACTTCATTAACATGCAGAGACAAAAGTAAAAAAAATGAGACATAACTGACAGAAAGCACAAAATAAACACAGACAGCACAAAAGGCATAGCAATCTGCCTGTCTGTTTATGACCAGGAAGTCACATTTTGGCATCTCCCAGAGACACGCAACCACATGCTTTGGGTTTAAACAATAGTGAGGTAGGTTTCTCACTTACTCCAGACACTTGCAGACAGAGTGCTATTACTGGGGGGAGAATTTACATGTATCTGCCTCTGTTAAATAATTTATTTAATGGTGCTGAAAACTACGTAAATAAAAGAAAAATTAACCGGATTCAGAGCGTCCACTTGCTTGATTGTTGACATGAGAATTCTCTGCAAAGGTGAGTTGTACAGCTTCTTCTTTCAGCTTGTTAACTTGCAGCTGTGCACTGGGCCTGCTGTCTCAAACATCCTGCAGAAATGAAGGGCGTCTCTAAAGACACGTTGTGTGCACAGTTGGCTTTGTAACTTATGGTGCAACCGCTGTGATGCAGCCCTGACCTGACCATAATTCACAAAAAAAAAATTGTCAGCATTTTGTGCTGTTGAAATTTTTGATTATTTATTGGATGTTGAAGTTAAATGGCACAGCTGAGCCAAATGGAGAACAGGCCTAAACCTGACCAGAGAGTAAAAGCAAAAGTAAAAAAACAAATGGAAACAAAATGTAAAACTGACATCACTTGGCTGAAAAACTGCTGTGATTTACTTCATCGCCACCACACCAGCATCCTAATACCGACTTTCGCTGCTTTCACTTGCTTTCCATTGTCGCCCTGGCTGGTGCATAAAGCTGCAGATGTCAAAGGACACCTTGTGGATGTCTTTGAGATGCCACCAGCTCTGACAAAACGAACACACTGTGTTGAAAACTTGTTGTATCTACACAGTTTTAAAAAGGGATCATTACTTTTTTTTTAAACTTTTTTTTTTGGGTAGGGGGGTATAGTTGCATGATTGCTAATTGTATATTTAAGATATTATGCTTTCAGCTTGTATCTGTTTCACGGTAAGCAGCTTTTGAGGATTCTACTGTCTGTCCAGAAGAAACAAAGCTAATCTGAGTGAACAGATAACACTCAAAGTATAAAAAAGAACAAAACAAATAAAAACAGACAAAAGATTAGATGAAGGGGGCAGACGCTCGACAGCAGACAGAACAAACAAGCAACTGAAAATCTGTAACAAGCCCTTTTTCCTTTTTAGTCTGGCCCTCAGCTTTCCCTACTGAGTAATACACAGCTTTAATTTGTTAAAGTGCCCAGTCATGCTACAAATCTGGACTACCTACTTTGAAGTCTGTTTTTAATTTTACTCTTTTTGGGTTTTTTTTTTCTTCAGCCTGTCAGTTGAAAAGGTTGACCCACAGAGTGGCCTAATTATCAGCTCACGGTGATTTGGGGCATCCAGTCAACAATTTTGTTCTGCAAGAAGCTTCTCAAAAATTGAATCTGTCTATCAAATTGATTTTGTTCACTGTTCAGTTTTTAAGGGACTATAACAGAAAGCTGATTAAGGTCATCAAATCCTCTAATGTGGGTTTCCAACTCACATGATTGCTTGTATGATTGCTTACAACCCTGTTGCTGTAATTTCATTCTGTCACAAGATTCTGTTAGTTTAATAAATATCCACACCTGTGTTAAAACATATTTCCTTTGCAATTTGTGTGACGAACAAGTGCCCAAAACCTCTGAATAAGAACAAAGAGAAAGCTTTAAAGGGACCTCCTAATTACATTGTCTGAGGCTATTCAGTGATACTCTTTACTGAAGGTAAAAATTTCCCCTCAAAGCTGCAGACAAAAAGAAATCTCTGCATATCCTTCCGTCATGGATAAATTAATTAAGTAAGAAGGTGGCTGACAAAGAAACAAGTATTTTTCCCTTAGTGACAGCCTCAAGCTGAAGTATTTCCAAACTGACTTTAACCGACTGGCATGAATGCAACATAGATGTCCACTATCCTCCTAGGATAAATCTTTGACTTTATTTGTCCCATGACTTTTTAATCTGGCACAATTAGAAAGTTGACATTTTGATTCTACCATTAACTACTGTGTACACTGTCAATAACCTTGTGTACTGTGGGGTCAATCTTAAATATACAGATAAATCATAAGTATAATGGTCTTCTGATATATATATATATATATATGTCACGGCGGGAGGAGCTGCGGTGCGGCGAGGAAGGAGGCAGGACCCCAAATGCAGAACTCCGGGAACACAGGTTTATTAAACTGAAGGGGGAACAAAAACACACATGAACTCCCCCCGGGAAATGCACGGGTTGGGAGGAGACCAGGGAAACCAGGAAACACACGGGAAAGACACAGGGACCACAGCGAGGAACTACCACTACGAAATGACACGACAAGGAACGGAAGAAAACTGAGGGCTTAAGTATACATGAGGGCAATCGGGGCAAGAGAAAACAGCTGGGGAACACAGGTGAAGCAAATCAGGAAAATCACAGGGGGAAGCAAAGCCAGACACGAGACATGGGGAACACAGGACTATCAAAATAAAACAGGAAAAGACGGGACCAGGAACATCAGAACATGACACACCAGGGACCAAAGAAAACAAGGAACCAAAACAGGGAAAAACAACAGAAAACACCGGGCCACAGGCCCAGGACCATGACAATATATATATATATATATATATATATATATATATATATATATATATATATATATATATATATATATATATATATATATATATATTATGTTAAATTAAAGGCTATTTAATACTACTACTACTAATAATAATAATAATATTTTGAATTTGAAGATGTTTTTATAAGTGAAGCTTCAGTCAGTGATGACTGTACTGACCTTGGGCTATATCAATAAGATAGACTTGAGAATTTTTAAATGCATTCTGCATCGCCAACTAAAGTGTTGATGGAAAAGAAAAAGTTTTAAATTGTTCTGGAAACTCTCAACAGCAACAGAAATGCAACAGGTAACGGCACAAAGCTGCTGCATCAATTTTAATGAATGCTTAGCTGGTGGTCTCTTCAGTGAATGAATCACACTCTGCAGCCTTCCTACAGTTGTCAGGTTGTGTTTATTTAATGACATTTGTGAACACTAAGGTTGGACGGCCCAGTTTAGTAGGGACCAGGAATCTTTAAATGTGCGAGTCTCAGCAAACATGGTGCATAGTTGCTGTCCATGGAATCAGGCTGATAGCAGGGCAAAGAGTTGACATCATCTTAAAAGTATAATGTATGCCATAGTTTGACCTTATCACACATGTTTCAGAAAGAAAATTGCCAGTGGACCGATTTGCTTCTTTAAACTGCTGCAGGATTTGGCACGTTGTTTCACAATAGAAAAACACTGAGTGGATGTCATTGGCAGCTGCTATCAGATTCCATGATATTCTCTTGTTTTCCAGCCTGTCTTGCTAATTTTATTTCTTGTGCATAATCCATTTCTAAAGTGGGCTAATTGAATTTTCATGAGATTATAGCTCCCTTCCCTGGTGTGTTTAACTCCGTGGTACTCTGTTCTCTGTGTACTGTTTGCAAATGTGCCTTGTGCCATCACTCATTTCTTATTAATGCCTATTAAGATGGTAATCACAAGCCTCATTATCTGTGTAAAAAAAACAGTGCTGGGCTCCAAAGTGATTCAGTGGAGCCTGACAGTAAACAAGAGACCGCAGTTTGAACCAATATTTGACCAATCAAAGCAGTTTCATTCACACTGAATGATAAACGGGTCAGAAATGTTAGAAATAAATTTCCATAATAGCTTCCTAAAAAATGTCAAGGTCTTTTGAAAGGCAGTTACAGCATTTAATGTTTAATTCATTGTGGAAAGTTTATCGTTGATGTTTAGCTGGAAACTCAGCAGCTTTCTAACATTAGCTGTTAAATTAAAACACTGCCATAATGTGTGTATTTTTATTAATGTTCCTCTTAGTGTTTGTGACACAAATAGGTGTGCTGCTTACCTTTGTTGGGCTGCTTTATGTGGCTTTTTTTTATTTTATTTTTTTATTAATGAAGTGGAATATGAAATTGCTCGACCTGCCCTGACTTCTGCTCTATTTTGATGTTAAAATTTTAGGAAGCATGCGTGTGATGCAGCCAACACAGTCAAGCAGGAACGGGATGCAGGTACACAAAACTGAGTCAGTCAGTTCTGAAATTATCCATCTCCTACATGCCAGTAATATGATGGACACAGGGGCTGGCCTTGCTCTTGGCTGTGTCTTTCCAGCTCGTCCAGGTAATTGATAGGTGGAGCTGACCTGGTTAAGGGTGCAGCACACCTGAGCAGGTTGGGCTTAAAGCGCTAAAGGCATCTCTGCTAGAACCTCTCTGGGGCTTTTCCCTAGGTAGATCACCATGGTAACTTGGGCTGCAAAGAGCGGGATTGGCTCCAGATTAGAAATCAATAGTTATGAAATCTGCTGTCCCATCAGTTTTCAGCCCAGTTGGAGTTCTGTGCGTGGATAGTACAGTAGGAGGATCTAAAATTGTTAATAGTGTGTAATGTTTTTGTTTTTGCAATAAGTATCATTAATGAATATAGAGTCTTATACACAACTTTATTCCTTGACCCCCACCCCTTCCAACTTAATGTGCACCAAAGGGCATCTTAGTTTTTCAGGTACTGAGCTGTTCCTGAGAAAGTTTTTGAGGCAGATTTATAAGAGTTCTGAACAACAAATGCAATGTTCCAATTGAAAATGCATTATAAATAGCTGTGGAGTTTCCCTTTAATGGCTTCATAAAGCTGAATGTGCCAGTGAAGCCATCTCTGGTATCATAAAGAGGTCAGGCCTCTTATAGAAAAGCAGTTGGAGTGAAATAGATCCAGCAGCCAGAGGAGAGAAAATGAAACGTATTGAACTGAACCCGGGAACTTCAGTCAGCTCCCCTGCTGAATCCCCTCTTATGTTTTTTTTTTTCTTCTTCACACATGATCACTTTACAATAATGTGAGTAATGTAATTGCTCCTCTCCTGGCTACGATATCCATCGCAGCGTTCAATTCTCCCCCACAGCACTGAGACAGGAGATGACATTTGCATTTCCTGCAGTATGGATTAGTAAACGAGCAGGGCCTGGTGGCTTAAAAGCTCAGCATTTTCCAATACATCAAGCCAAAGCCATTTAATTACTGAGACCACAATTATCTTTGGCTTCTATAGGTTTCCTCCTTTGTTTTAAATAAAGAGTGCTGCCTTGGGCACTGCATACAGCAGCAGCAGCAGGTTAGTTACAGCTGAACTCCATGTGGAGATTTTTATCTCTTGCAGTGAACTTACAGTAAAAACATTATTTGATAATAAACTTGTGTGCTTGTACAACTCGAACTCTGGCCTCCTCAGCGAGCACATCAACCAGCAGTAGCTGAAATTGACAGTGGCAGCCCCCCGACTCTTCCTCAAGTGCTCCAGTCAAGTTCACCTTTATGCCTTTAAGTAAAAGATGTCTGTTGGATGGATTGCCTTGACATTTGATAATGACATTCACTCTGGATGATTTGTAATCGGTATCATCAGGTCAACATTTTAATGTATTCAATACTTCATGACTGAATTCCACAAGAACAAGTGACATTTTCATCAGCCTGATCTGTACT
Source organism: Pterophyllum scalare (assembly GCA_024447675.2). NCBI lineage: Eukaryota > Metazoa > Chordata > Actinopteri > Cichliformes > Cichlidae > Pterophyllum > Pterophyllum scalare. Next base: position 122,086 of record JAMQGT020015195.1, on the reverse strand, counting down.
TTGTTTTCTGTTTTAATTAGTAAAATATAGCATGCAGGCTCTTGGTGAGCACGTTTTTAAAGAAATCACAATTTTTACAACAAATTTCACATATTTGGACACGCAAACATGTACTCGTCTTTGATAGGTCCAAAAGATAAGATCAGATATACTTTATTTATTCTAAAAGAAGAGCTTGTCCCTAGAAGCAGATCAGCGTCCGCTGTTTGGAAATAAAACGGCTGCAAGTGATGTTAACCAAGAAGAAATCCCATGCAAAAAGTGCTGCATAGTTGTGTCTGCACTACAAAGCAACACAACTAACTTATGCTGCATTACAACTGGTACTGTATGAGGTTCTTCTGAAAAGCTCTTTGGTCTGCGGCAGTCATGTCTTCTGTTGTGTTTGAGTGATCTCTTCACAGCACATTGGTTGTTTTTAGCCTCAATTGATCCAGTATGGAAATGTCATTCTTGATGATCCTCGTATGCGATTTTGGAAAGATTTTACACCAAATGCCCTTTCTGACACAAACTCCTCCAGGCTTGGGACTGGCACAGGGAGTACACTAGCTCGTGGGTACCCCTGGTCTGGTTCCTGGCACACCTCCTGTGCAAATCAAATTTGTCTGATTCTACGTGTGTGTGTGTGTGTGTGTGTGTGTGTGTGTGTGTGTAGGTACAGAGTTGAAAACTCTCTTTTAAATTAGATTGTATCTGCTTTGCTGAAAACGGTAAACAGGATAATGCCTCTAGATGTCACACATCTGTGTAATGTGTTACAATCTGTTGTGTCCACAGCGGATAATCTGAAAGAACTGCAGTGCAGAAAACACCGCCAAAGTTAAGATGACAGGTAAAACAAGTGTGTGTTGATCAAAGTGGCAATGACTGCACACACATTTGGATTATTTTTTTTTTTTTGCATCGTGTCACTTGCCCTATGGCAACTGGGACCCCCTCCCCCACTGTGTCCCTGAATTAGATAAGCGGAAGAAAATGGATGGATGGATGGCTTAAAGAGCTCTCTGTTGGGTAGAGATTCTGATATGGTAATGCTATAAACAACATTTCAGCACTGAGAGCTGTGAAATTATTTAATCTATCCAGGAAATGGTATCATTTTTTTTTAAGTTTTCTCAGCATCTATGCTCAATATCAGTTTCTGAAATTTTAACTCAAGGCTTGTGGTTTGTGTTTGAATAAATATAAACTGGCCTGAACCAAAAGCCGCATCTTTTTCTCTTCATGTAAAATCGTCTGCCTTTGAGCTGCACTCAATAAACCTCAAGCTGCTGCTGTTCTCTGAAGTATGACTTCGTTATCAGCTAATTATTCGCCCAATGCCATGCTGAGAGGGCTCTTACCATAAGATTATTGTTCTGTTATGTTTGAAAAACATCCTTGATTTTCTCGCTGCATCTGGTTTATTTTTTCTTCACTGTAAAGAGACTTTACTGTTGGACAAATTTGATTTGCTTCTGTTTCCTGCTGTTTAGAGTTTTGCTTCTAACTACAGTCATGGAGTCTCAAGCAATCCAGCAGAACCAAGGGGATCACTGAAAAATTCCAGATGTTAGCATACTATTCATGGAGTCATGGCTCAAAGTTGTGGAGGGGTGGCTGTGACTGATGATGCAGAGTTAGTTGCCCAATAATCAGAAGCTAAATAATAAGAATCCAGATTGTATTTTGGCGCAGAGAAACCTCAAAAACTTGCTTTTGAGTGAAAGTACTGTTTGCATACTATAAAAAACTAAGAATAGAAAGGTGCTACATACTGTACATGCAGTCCACTTACCATTTACAGCAGTACCAGGCTGTGATGGACAAGTGACCTGTCCAGTTTATCCTGCCTTTCTCCCCACAACAGAGACATGGGCTATTCTACATCTATTCCACTCATGCAGCGCTAGTGTGCAAAAAAAACTGACCCTGGCGTGCAACAATAAAATTGCCTGGCTTAAAACTGGAACCACTGACTTCAGTGGCTGCGAGAGGAGCTACCACAAGAAACGAACAATTTGTTTATTTGTATATTTGCCTCACTTTGGTTGTTTTCTCACAGAAAATTCCCCATCTTCTGCTACTATTCCATACTGTGTCATTTTTGCCTCTCAGACCGATTGAAAGGCTGGCTGCTTATCAAAATGTGCCGGTGTAAAAAGGGTGCTGCTGTGGACATGGGCACTGGCAGTGGAAAAGAGGTGTATATAAGACAATAATATGGGGTATCTCTCTCACCAGGATGTTTGCTGTAGATAATTTAGGCTGTATAAATTGTACTTGGAGTTACAGGAGTTCAGGCTTGTTCCGGTGCATCCCCAACACCCTGTTGACAGCTCATGATATGTCTGTCCTTGGTTCAGCATTGTAAGGTACTTGGCTTCAATCTGACACAATGCCCTGGTCTTAATTTAGCCATTGTCAGAGTTGCTCAGGTCTTTATTCTTGGCCATTTATCCCAACTTGCCAACTACAAAAACTGACTATTCACTTACAGTCTAATATATCCCAAACCTTGGCCTGGATGAATGTTATTTGCTTCACTGGCGCGTAGTCACAGTGTACAGGATATTTTCTGCACTGGTGCTCAGTATTGGATTTGTCACAGTGAATACGTGGGCTGATTTGACTATACTAGGCAAACGAAGACAGCTGTCAAAGCTACAACCAAATTGCAGAATGAAAACTTTTGCCCTTAAAGATTTACAAGAAGGCTGAAGTTGCAAAAACACAGATATACAATAATATACAGTGAGGTAAAAGCAGAGCTAGGGTAACATCTTTTCCAAATTCAAAATGGTCTAACTTGTTAAAACACTATTTCTTTGGTGGCCATGAGGTTTCTTTCATTTCCCTTTTCCTGAAGACTATACCATGCTCCACCAATCTTCTTCCACTTTACTACAGTACATTTTTTTCTAATTAGAAAACTGCCCACTAAAAGCCAATTGGCGTAAAGTTAATCTAAGATTTCATTAATTGCTGGATTGTTCACAGCTTAATTAATTTTAAACCCTGAGTGAAGTGCCTGGAAATCAGTTTCACTGGCTAAGCTTTAGCCTTGGACCAGTACAATATTACAGTACACAGTTATCCAATGATCAGAAGTGAAAATGTTGATAAATTAGTATTGTGTGAATCACTTTGATTCAGTTTATTTTAGACTATAAACTAGAGTGTATGTGTTTTATAATGGGAAAAAAGAGTTAGTCAGTGGCTCATACAATGTCAAAATCAGATAGAAAACTGTCATGCTTCATGTAGACCTCCTCTCCCATCCTATTGAATCCACTCATTCTAGCAGTGATGGCAGAAAATAGTATTTTCTACACTCAATGTAGGAATATAAAACAAAATCCATGATTGTTTAATGAATTGTGCTCCTTGGAGGTCTTGAGTCTCATATTTCTTGAGTGCTCTTCACTGTTAATTTAGAAGTTGATGTGTAATGTATGGCAGAGTGAGGGGAGGGGGCGGGGGGGCATAACTGGGCACAACCCAGGTGACTGGATGGTCCACTCACTGTCTTCTTAGTGTAGATCAAATATTGCACTGTATTTTCTTTGAGGTGTTGTTTCTAGTGTTTAACTAAGGGGTTAAGTAACAAGGACAAAGCTAAACATGCTGACATAAGATGATGAATAAACCATATGACATAAGCTTATGGTTTATATATCATTGAGCATGAAATTTAACTTAGTCTACAGCATATTTCTTACTGTAAGCATCTTGAAAGGTACCTATTGCTGTGCGTGTTTACTGAATTGTCAGTCTTAAATGTCTTAAAAATGTTTACCCTGCACATGTTGCTATGTTTCCTAACTTCACTGCCATTTTATTTAGCTCCAGGCACCCATGGGGTAAATTACTGAAAGTAATTAAAAAACTTATTGCAAAAAAAAAAGAAAAAAGAAAATTTCAACACAGTAACACAACCACTCCAAAAAGACAAGGCTACATTATCCATTGCAAAATGTGTTATTAACTAACAAGAACTCGCTGATGAATTAATTTTCCAATTACTTTGTATATGCAGAATAATGCATAATTAACCCTGTCTCCTTGGGGAGTTTTTGCAATAACTAATATATTAAATGGTGACATGGCATTAATCAGCAAGTGACAAACTTGAACATAACATTAAAATGTGTAACAGTGTTACATCCCCCCTTTTTTTAATTAAAATGTCCATTGTTGCCGTGTAACTGAGCTATTTAATTTGTGTAGTCAGTCGTATGTTTGGGGTTAGGGAAAGATCACCAACTTAAATTAAACCAAACCTTCTTTCAGAAACCTTTTTTGAACAAAGTGCTTTCAGTTGGCTCTGAATTTTAGATAAATCTCCTTAAATGTGTGCGGTGTGTCTATACACACAGGATACATGATATTACTGGTTTCATCAGTCTGTTAACATGAATTCTGTGATCTACTACTTTTCTCATTCAAGGTGTATTTGGAATCACTAATTAATCTACTGCAACATGCATGTCTTTGGACTATGTGGGATTCCTCCCACAGTACTCCAGGTATACAAGGAGAACTCCACAAAGAAGGGCCAGGATTCAAACAGGAACCTTCTTACTGTGTGTTGACATTGGTACCCACTGTGCCAAATTGACCTCACCAGTTCATTCAGACGTATAATGGCCAGAGTGATTGAGAGGACTACTGTACATGCACAAAATTTGCTATACATGAAAAAGACTTCTTGTACTTGTGGCAATGTGCAATCACTGACTGGTGGAATGAAACTACACTTTTGGATATTTATCTCTCTATGCCACTGACACTTCTTTGTGCTCTGCATGTTCCTGCATAGTGTGAGAGAGCTGCCGCTGCTCCTTACACACAATCTCTGGGACTTGTCTTTTGAGATTAAGAAAAGCAAAAATACATCACACTCTGCCATCATCTTACTGCTAGAAGGCTGCAGAATTTGCATCAATTTCAATGACTCCGGATGCTCAGTGTTTCAGTGCTGCTGCCTGCTGCACTCCTGCTGTTTCTGTGGCAGTGACCATCCAGCCAGCCCACGCAACCCCGCCTTAGACAATTACTAGCCATATCTGTCTCAACACCAATAAATACTCCAGTATTGAATTGACCTGAAAGAGTCACCCCGACCCAGATTTTCTCAACGTTTTAATAAAGGGATTTTCAGAAGGTTTTCATACAGGGATCACTGCTCAGCCATCAGTTTGTTACATGCAAAAAATCCAGTCAGCCCTCAAGGACCCAGATGCTACGGACAGTATTCACCAAAAAATTAAGGATCGTTAGTAATTGGCCACTTTCCTCAACTACCTGTTCCTCTTTTTCTATCAGTTGGTTAAGTATCACAACCAGGAAATATTCTGGAAAAAAAGTGCATCATCACAGATCTATCGGCACCTTCACAGCAGCTACATCCCACCCCAAGCATTCAATAACTTAATTCCTAGCTGATGACTCTTCCCTCAGAAAATAAGATAAACAGAAATCAGCACTGTGCCAATCTCACATGCTCTGCTGACTGATGATCCTTTCAACATGACCTTCTCCCTTCGCATCTTGCTATTCTGCATTTGCTTGTTGATTGATCTATCATATGGGTGTGTGTAAGAACACACCTCCCAGAAATAATTGTGGTTGCCCCAGTTTCCACCAGCACACCTAATCCTCATCTACCATCTCCAGTAGCATATAACCCTGGTTTTCCTCTGTGTGGTAGAGTAATTTAGGAGCTCCTATTCTGATATCTTGTTTGCTTGCTAACCTGTTGACCCATCCTCCGTATTTGCCTGGCCTGCCCTACCCATTGTCACAGATTCTGTCCTTGTGTGCCTGCCTGCCTTGCTTCTTGAGAAACCTGCCTGACCCACTCTTGCTCACAAAGAAATACTCACCTGTATATTTGAAGAGACCTTACCTGGACCAGAGCCTGTGAAGAAGAGAATCACTCTGAGTAAATACATCTGCAGAAGACAACCTGTGAGAACAGTGAACACTTTCCTGTCACACCACCGTGTGTGTGTGGACTTGAACCTACAAAAATAAGAGACTTGAAAACTACTGTTTGAATATCAACTCTCAGTAATATTCTTAAAAGATTCAGCTTCTTACCTGTTGTGAATTCAAAAGTGTTGATTAAAGTCTTTGAACTTTATCAAGCACATCAGCTTTTGAATCTCTTGCACTGATTGTGATCAGTCAGTCTTAGGTATTAAAATCTGAGAGACATGAAAACATGAAACATTCACAGTGTATTTTGGTGCTAATGACAGAAATGGAGTGAAACAGGTGTGTTTTGTTGTCATCAGTCTGAGATTTTATTAACAGGACAGCATCTGTGGCTTCCAGGCCTTCATTCTGACTTTTGTTTACCAGACAAACTGCACTGACTGCTCCTAATACAGCTTCAAACCTTCGTCAAAAATAACAAAACTTACTCATAACCACTGGTGGCAGATCTATTGTCTCCAGCCTGGGAAGAAAAAAGTGTGTGAAATGAATCAAAGTCTCTCTTTTTTCTTTTTTTTTTGACTTGGGCAAAAATATGCCGTTATCTGGCTTTTCTGTTGCAGTCTTTGACCTGTGGGATATTTACACTTCAAATGCATCTACTTTCCAACAGCCCTTATTCCTGGTGGGGGTGGGTCCTCTGAGCATCTGCTAGATCCTTAAAGAAAATAATGCAGATCTTTTTCCCGTCCTCCTCTCTGGATGATTGTTCTGCCAAATAGCCTATCCCAAGTTGATATGCACAAGGTACTTAGAAAAGGTAATTACAGCAGCTGGCAGGCCTTTTACTTACTGTAATCAAACTAAATGCATTCAGCTGCACACTCAGGGAAAAGTTAAGATCATCCACATTATCTCACCCTTGGCTTACACGTGAGATGTTATTTCTACAGGAATTCTGTTCAGACAAATCACTTTCCAGTGCCTGAAATGTCAGTCCAGATTCCATAAGTAACAAAGAGATGATAGTATTAGCAGTTGACTGCCCATCTTGGATGCCGTTATTGCTCTCAGAGGAGCCATTACTGGATGCAGGGAGAAACAGCAATGGAGGGAAAAGACTGCCATCACTCACCTTGAGCAGTAGTAAGTGAGGGCCATCATTTACACTGACACAGGTTGTCTGAGTAATTCAAATAGCTAGGTAACAGGAGCAAGTTGTTTGCCTATTTGAGACCATTAATGGAATAATGAGCGTCACCTTAAAGGATGGATAATATGCTTTAAAAAAAGCACATCCTCTTAAAATCCTTGTTTCCCTGTGTCCCAACTAGACAGCCATGAGTTGCTAAGGCTTTTTTGAGCATTATTCATGCATTAAGCAGTTAGCTCAGTTCACTGGGGAGAGTAGCCTCAAAATGTGAAACATAAAAGTGCTTGTGAAGAGAAGTTTAGCAGTCTGAATCCCAAATTGGCTGTTTAATTTGAATAAGAACCACTGTGACTGCCCCTTAAATGCACTGTAAAACTCATTTTTAGTCATTAATTCGGCAAATGCGGATCTCTGTCAAACTCTACAAAAAAGTTAAAGTTGGAATAGTTTGGTTCAAGTTGCCAAGTTTACGGTTGGTGGTTGCTGTGTATTAAATTTGTGTATTAAAATGTTACTGCAAAAATCAAAAAGTATGTCAAGTTATAAATAACAATATCTTGACATACACATTCTTAAGTACTTACATGTTTTCAAAATATGCATTTGGCTTCAGTAGTGAAGTGAGTCAGAACTGTTAACTTACATGTTTTTCCAACATCTCTGACAACCTCATAAACAAAAGCATCCAAGCTACGTGCAGACATGTCCATCAGTTTTTAGTGCCACCCTTCCTTTAGTGCCGTTTCTAAATTTGTTTGGTTTCTACATTTTACGAGTCTTTTCACACATCATTTTAATATTATGATAATAAAAATAGTAGTAATAGTAGGTGGCACAGTGGTGCAATGGTAGTATAATCACAGCACAGCAAGAACGTCCTGAGTTCAAATCCCCTGACCAGCTGGAGCCTTTGTGTGTGGGAGTTTGCATGCTCTCCTCATATCTGCATGGGTTCTCTCTGGGTATTCTTGCTTCCTCCCAGAGCTCAAAGACATGCATGTTAGGTTAACTGGTCATTCTAAATTGGGGGTGGTGTGAATGTGAAGGTGAATTGTTCTGTCTCTGGGTTTTTCATATGATAAACTGGTGACCTGTCCATAGTGGTCCCTGACAGCTTGGATAGACTCCAGCCCCCCGGTGACCCTGAAATGGTTGAATGAAAGAAAATGAATTGATAAGTAATAGTAACAACAGGTTATATATTACTCCAACATTAGCATATAGCGGAATTATGACTCAAAACCTCCTCTTTCACTATCCGGCCTGAGAACATCTCTGCATCTTCTGTCCAGTCCTAACAGCAGAGAACTGGCCACTAAACATAAACCAGTATGTATCAAACAAACTGTAAGCAAAGTGAATGAAGAGAGGCCGACCAATACCAGGAGGCTGCATTTAAGCTTATGTCAAATGTGAAACAATGCAATCCCATAGTAGTTTGGGTTCTCGGGAGAAATTTGAATTCAAAATGTGATTTACTTTTCTTGACAAGCTAGTTTTAGTATAATGTGGCTTTTTGGTGCTTAGGTTTAGAGATCCTTAAGTCTCTGGGTTGTTTCTTGTTGTAACACCCAGGGGAGTATTTGTGAGTCTAATGGATATAGTTGCAAAGAAGACAGTGGATGCAGTCATTGGGTAGATCCCCATCTGGAGCACAGTAGCTCGCAGCAGGTACAGAAATTCCTTCTATTGCACACCCCAAGACAAATTGGGCATGGAGGAGTCATGTTTTTTGCTTTAAAATATGCACTCCTGTTGCTCTAGTGGTAAGTACAGAAGGTTGGCATTGAGTAGATTTTTGTCAGGGGAGCCCTCTTGGGAATCTATGCAAAAGCTTTCATCCATGCACCAGGGAGGCACCAAGGGAATATCAAGAGAGGTGAAAGCTCTCAGGGAAAAATAAGAACTAAAGGACAGGGAATCTCAAAATTTTACTGCAAAAATAATATGTAGTCCAAATTCAGTCAGGCAGTTATTTATTTATTTATTTATTTTAATCAAAGGGTGGTGTTCATCTGTTATCTCTAATTCTTTGTGTTTTCATTCCTGCGTGTGTCTATGTAGGAGGTGACTCTTTGATACTGAATAGATCTGAAGCAAAGCCCTTGAATGCCAGCCCTCCATCGTCCACAGAGCAGAAGACCCTTGACATTATCACATCAGTCACATTAAAGTCATCATCATCAGAATGAAATGTCAAATTAGAAAAAAAGCAACAATCCCTGTAAAAATTTGTAACCTTTCTGCTGTGCGTGCTCGGTATTCTTTCCAAGTCCCCGCTGAGCCTTTTCTCTGCAGTCCTGCGGTCACACAGGCACAGCCTTGCAAATTTTCCTGACATTTATGGAAGGCGATTAGGTGGGATTTTTGCCATCCGTGCCAAACATACCTCTAAATCACATTACCCATGACAGTAAACAAGCTTCAATGTTAAACCTGAAGATCAGCATTGGAAAAGAAAACTAATACCTTTTGATGTCCACATCGTACCTGATTTCTTGTTTTTTTTTTCTTCTTTTCGCAGGAAGTGATAAAGTACGTAGACCTTCAGTCCTTGTTTCTGATGTGGCCCACAGTAAACAAATCAGGTTGCTCTGAGATTCACCCTCTCGCCTCCTTTTGATCAGCGAGACACAATATCAAAGACCACAAGTACTGATGTGCACCACAGTTTAAATAAGACTTGAAAAGAATTCATGAAGTTCAAAGGCAGTGTTATAAATGTTTTCCCCCCACTGAAAGCTGTATTTTTGTGGAAACCAAACTTTACCATGCTATAGTTGGTGTTCTTATATTTAGACTGAGCCTGCCACTGTTAATCAGAGAAAGGTGTGTTTTTGTGCAAATTTAAACCAAATCAAAGGAAATCAAACTTAGTTGTCGCAGAAGCATAGTTCATTTAGAGAAAGGTGAGGGCAGCTGAGAGTTTCCACAAATAGGATCCTCAATGACAGATTAAGACAGAACTAAATGGATAAATAAATGGAAAAAGTAATTAATGTAGGCGAGGAAAGCAGCCTATTTCTGTTTTATATGCAAGACAAAAACTTGCTAACTGGCATCCAGATGTGTATTGGAATTGTTTCCTCTGTGATCCATGTTACTGACAGAGACTGCACATAAGCCTCTGATGAGATGAGCTGATCGGTTCCCAGATGAACTAATTAAGAGCACCTTTAAGTCACATATTTACTGTTACAGATGCTAAATGAATTCTAGAGAATCATGACAGAATAGGATAAAACTGCCCATCGTCTGTGACCTCTTCTATTACAAAGTTATAAATCTTATCCTGTCAGCCCGCCATGTACAGTCTGATTGTATTATTGTGCTTGTATACTGTACATTTTAGACATACACAGCACTGTGTATGAAAAGTTTTGGGCCACCCTGAACCGTGCAAACATACATGACAATGCAGCATATGAGGCAAAAACAGAGTTTGTACAATTCTAACAAGCTTGAAAGTCAAGATTTGGTACAGAAACGTTTATTCTTGAGCGCTTCCTGAAGACAATTTTATAATCCATCACAATAAGATCTCCAACACAACTGACTGACATGCAGTCCCAAATCATGACAGAGCACTGCACATTTTTTACAGAAGTCTGTAGATACTGATGAACCTCTGAAAATGCTCAGGATCAAGAACTGGATTGAAAATGTGTGGTAAAAGCAGCTAATTTGAGAAGAAAAACTTTGAAAGACCTTCAGAATGCCTGGAGAACTATTGCTCAGGACCACCTTAAAATTACAACAAAGTCTGGCTTCTTGGTAGCAACCACGAGGAGCGGACTGAGACATTTGCACAGTATTGTACACCAAGTTTTCTTCTCAAAATACTAAAAATCAACATTTATGTAAGATGCAATACTTTACAGTAAGTGCAGATGTATTCCATCAATAAATAAGTAATTCACTGATTTAACACCCATGCCCTTCATACATTTCTTTCTGCTGATCTAAGGGTACAAAAAGGCACAAGTTCTCAGGTCCAGTGAACACCCAGGTCTATTTTTTTAAAAGGTTGCAACAACAATCTTACTAAGTCAGACCAAATGTATAAAATATGTTTGACTTTCAAAATGGCACAAGTCACAATAATGTAGTCATGCTATCAACCTTACTGGTCACCTCATGTATTTGCAATGTTAGTGAGTCTCTTTTGGCTCTGTTTTTGATGCGTGCATGTAACAGCAGCTAACAGTCCTGCTACTATTGTTCTATTGACCTGCTCTCTCCTGTCTGATGCAGACTGGACTCGGAATATAAAAGTTAGCATGTTAATCTACAGTCAGGTTTCGGGCAAGAATGACAGCAGAAGGAATTTTAGTTAGTTAGTTTAGTTAGAGTTCCAACACAGATGGATCTACAGGGGAAATTCTCTCTGCATATCACTTAGATTCAATCCCTGGTTCCAGCTCAGAGGAGAACAAACAGGGGAGACAAAGTCACAGAGCCAACACATGCAGAGGTATAGGTCGAAGGAGCTAACATCACTACCTGTTTCCAGTTAGTATAACGATCAGGTGATGACTGAAGATCTTCCTCCATCTCAAGTAGTGACCAGCAAATCCGACAATTACCAAAACGTGTATTCATCATTCCCAGGTGTGCAGGACTCCAAGGGTGCGAAACAGAGGAAGGCCTGCCCCTGAAACACAAGGTATGGTTATCTAACACACACACACACACACACACACACACACACACACACACACACACACACAGAGGGAGAAGAAGGAGAGAAAAGAAGGAGAGACCAGAGGACCACGACACCTAGTGCCGATTGGCTTTAAAAAGCTCACTGGGACTTAAGCGCCTTGAGGCAACTGTTCTTGTGATTTGGCTCTATACAAAACAAATGAATTGAAGGCTCAGCTGCACGCCTGTAAAGCCCATGAAGACAGGTCATAGTCTCTCTCTCTCATTCACTCTCTCCCTGACTTCTATCAGCACTGCTGTCATTCCTCAATTGCTGCTGCAGTTTTATTAATTATCAGCTGAGTTTAGAGTTACTTGTTCAGTGCTAATATTGGTTTAGAGAAGACGCCAGAATCCAAAGGCCCTTTGGTTCAGGGTTGTCTTCTTCTTTTGTTTGCTTTTGACGGGGCTCCCATCTCCCGTCTTTGTGTTTGTGTAAACATTTCAAGTTTGTTGCACACAGCAGTGTTTTATCTTATATGTTAAATTCCTTTGAGCCACGGATTTAGGGACTGTAACAGCTGCTAAACGCTCCACAATGTCCAGCAGCTCGAGTTTCTAAATCCACTTTCACGCTGCTCAAAAAAGAAAAGGGTAGAATCAACATTCAGTTCTTGGTCAGCTGACTTTGTATCAGTGTTGGATACTAATCAGTTTTACCCTGCAGGAGTGAAAAGTCAGAGAAGCACCAACCTATGGACAGCCGTTTTATTGTTGCATAACTAGCAGCTCACTCTCAGTTGTGGTGTGGTGGTATAGCCAAAAATATTAAGGAAAAATGGGTCCACCACAGGATAAATGCTGCCCCTGCCTGTTGTGGTAGTGATAATTAGTATGTGTTTTCCATCTATGCCACCAGCACAGGGCAATTAATATCCTAAATCAAGCCCTATAAAGAAGACTGTAAATACTGGTAATTCCCTGTAGCCTGTGTGAATCACATTGCAGCCTAATTTTAGACATGACTAATTGGAAAATGCCTCCATTCTTTAGTTTTTAAAGTTAGCAACAAACATCTCATTTCGTTGCTCACATTCCTTCTTTGTGATTAAATTGATTATAAAATATGAACCAAATATAAAATGTTGAGTCAGACTCCTCCTCCTCCTGTCTCTTTCAGTCGACGCTGCAGGTGACGACATGGTTAAATATGCTGGCTGTTTGCTTTGAGAATATTACAATGATAGCCTCCAAACAGTGTTAGTGTGTATCCTATATATAAAACATGCCCAGCACAGTGAGAACCCACAGAGCCCAATGAATATATTCCATTTGATATTCTCCGGGCTGCTTGATCTTGATCCTCTGTCTGTTTTCCTGTGCTATGAATATATTACAAGGACACAAAAGAAAATAAATTTATTGGGGGGGGGGAGACACAAGGCTGCACGGAAAGGGAGGGGAGGCTAAAAATTGCTGAGGAAGGCTACAGCATTATCAAAGGGTACTTTTCATAAGTAGTTTTTATGGAAAGGAAAAAAAAAGTGAAAGTAGGGCACAGTTTTATCATTTTGTGCCTAAGCTAGTACTGTAGCTGTGACAGCAGCTACTGTTAGTTATCAAGCCAGTGGCAGCTCAATACATTGTTCACATTTTCACTGTTGTTTGTGCATATACGCTGTAGTCAGCTTGCACAGGAAGAAGGCATCGCCTTTTATCACATGACCACGAGGAGGTGTGCGAGGTATTTGTGTAAACATTTAATTTAAGCTCCTGCATGTCAGTGAAGACACATCCCTCACACAAGAGTATAATATCTAAAATGGAGTTTTCCACATTTCCTGCCCACAGCTGTACGCTAATCCTATCAAAGTGACTGGGACAAAGGATGTTTTCATGGCGATTACGGCCATGCGAAGACAGAAACTGCCGACAGCAGCTCGGAGGGACAGCGAGAAGTCACTGTTACAGTACAGACCTGAAACTCATCAGGGAAGGAACGTTATATTCTCAGTTTTTCTATGACTACTATGTTATTTATATATTCATCTTTCACACCTAAATTAATTAGAATAAAGACTTGTGAAAATGTAGTTTTGTTTGCTGTTTTTCATGCATTGCCCTTTGAATAATCCCCTTAACTGATGCTTCAAACAACTAATTAATGTGGTTTGATTTGAGGGATTTTACTAATCTGCCTGAAAGTTTTTTTGGGTGGGGTTTTACCCAAAACAAGATAAATCCAAAGTGTTCATATAGCATAATTAAACACAGTTTATTTTATAATGTTTTATGTGTTGAATGAGTTGATTTTAGTGTTGATGTTTTTGCAATGTGTGCATGCAGAAAGCAATTTGAAAGTTAGTTTTGAGGGCAAAAAGTTGTGAAGTAACTGTTCATGTAGCTTTAAACAAAACATGGCAGAGGAGGTCACTTTTCCAGCCATATTCATTTAGTTTGGTAGCTCAGTTTGTTCTGAAGAGATGTCACAGTGTAGGTTTAAACAAAGTTTCTTGCCACTAAGAAGCTTGGTGACTGTTTTTATAGTGTTTAGTGAGACTAAACCTCTGTTTAAAGGAATGAGCTAACATTGGTTTCAAAGGTCACTGGGGCTTTAAAACACGTATAACAAGTGAAGTTGGCTTGGATGTTTCCCAGTTCTATATCTTGATCTTTGATTTTCCCGGTATTATTTTCAAATGCATGTAGCGTTCTATTCTTCACCACACAGCCTGCCTTTCCCGATTTGTGTAAACCTCACAACCTTGTTAAACCCGCCCTGTCATATGAGGGATTCGGTTTAAAATGCATGCAGGTCTCCAATAATGAACAGATTCCTGAGACACTGAAATATCCTATTCTGTTTGTGGGCACTTCGTCACACAGTGTTATGAATAGACCATACTTCTATGCTTTAAAATGTTCAGAGAAGTGACCTCAATCAGACTATAGTCACAAAGAGAACAGGACCTTTGTGAATTACATGAAAACATGTCAGAAGTTTGTTTTGCTAAATCAACAAAGGAAATAAGTGAACAGGCAACAGCAACAAAGATTATGCTGAATAAAAGACCCCCTCAGCTGGCCTCCCAGCAGATTTTTACCACATAAAAACAAAAGATTCTTCTAATCTTCATGCATGAAGGAGGTCTGGTGAGTTATTTCATTCTTTCTTATTATTTTTATTTTTATTTTGATATTTATTGAAGGTGGAAACACAAGTTGCTTTCAAATAGTCAGGTCTCCCCCTCCCACCTTTTTTTTCCTTTTAAAGATTTATTTTTGGTGCATTTCTGCCTTTATTTGATAGCCCAGCAGTGAAGAGGCAAACAAGCGGGGGGAAGGCACACGGCAAGGAGCCACGGGCCCGTCTCAAAGCTCGGACTGTTAAACTTGAGCTGTGTGACTTGTTCAACCGGTGAGCTAAACTGGCACCAAGGCCCCTTCTGTATTTATCACTAATCAGCGGTGTATTAATTAAATAATTTTCTGTATACGGTGGTGATCAACATATTTTTCTGCACAGATTTGTCAGTTTTTGACAAACGTCCTTTTTGTTCTGCAAAAATATAAAAAAGCTTCAGCAGCCATTTCTGAGTTTCTACAGTGAACTTGAAAGTTAAACGCCTTCATAATAGATGAACCCTGAAGTGTGTAACAGTTGCAGAAGTCTCTTTCTGGTGCTCTGTGGAGTGGTACTGAGACAAATTGGCATGAGCACATCCAATTATACATTTGATTTATACCAGCAAAATTTTCAACCCAATATAAAGAGTGTAACAGAGCCACCCATACACTCGAGTGTTAAACAATATTTCTAATGTAGTATTGTTTAAATGTCTGAAAATCAACAGAAAGGAAGAAGAAAGTTGTTTGCCGGAAAATTAAACATCGCACCCTGCTGTTACTGCGAGTTACTGCAACTTCCTGCAATTTCAGCGTGCTCAAAGCATGAAATGGACAGGGTGGCTGGACCTTGCACAGCCTCTTCAGTGTCAGTTTAACAGAACTACAAACATTTTTATGTGTTTACCTTGCTCATGTTAGCCCATCAAAAAAGTTTTGTGTGGAAAAATAAGTGGTGATAAAATATTTTTGATTGATGTAAGAAGCAATATGGCAATCCCCAAGATGAGCAGCATATGGTACAATTGTCAACTTCTCCAAACAACAGTTACTAAACAGAATTAATTTCAGGAGGGTTGTCACCACTGTGGTCAAAAGTATTTATTATAAATCAGTTCTTTTGGTCTGCCTATGTTTGTTGTTCATTTCATCCACCTGCAAGTGTGATGTTCTGTTCTCCAGTTTCTCGTGTCATATTCAGCAAACCTCACCCGTACGTGAATTCATTTTGTTTGACTCGCCACCAAATATGGAATAAAGAATTTGGTGTCCCCGTAGGGCAGGCCAGGTTTTTGCTAATTAGTTTAACAGAAGTGGACAGTTATCAGGTGAACAGCCAGAACTATTAGTATTAGTCATAAATTTTGCTGGTTCTTAACTTTTTTTTTCTTTTTTACCTTAGACCCACAGTTCTGCTACGCTATCCAGATTATTTGTCAAATATCTCAACTGTCTCTGCTCCACTCTTCTTAATGCCCTTCACCCCACACTGTGGATTTTTTCACTAACAAAACGGCCCAGTGTGAAGAAAAAAGCTGAACAGACGAGATGCACAAAAATCCAATCAGCAGTCAGAAATATCCTTCTGCTTTCTGTCATCTGACGATGGTGGATCAGTGTAGCCGCTCCACACACTCGCATACACACATTCATTTAAAAGTGTGGAGATGTCTGGGTACGAACTTGTGCACATGCGCCTGCATACACACAGATATGTAAGTGTTGCAAATGTTGGTTATATGTGGAGATGACAATGAACTATAGCAAGTAAGATTCAATTCATTATTAAGCTCATATGAATTAAATACAATGATGGGGAAATGAGCTAAAAATTTATTGATTGGTGAGCAACTGTCAATCACTTTGACCACCGTCCATAGACACAACCCTAAACCATTTACTGTACATGTGCATTACACACAGACACAAGTACTTGCTGGTTAGTGCATTTTACACCCAAAACTGGAGCACAGATTTCTCCGATGGTCTTTTAGTACAAAGCAAACTATTTTATTTTTCAGATGATGCCATTAAAATGCACCAAAAGGCAAAGATGGAGTCTAGAAGTTCAGTGTTTCTAGTTAGCTGAGGTAACACCTGACAGACAGCTAGCAGGTCCAGCCACCTGTGCCAGCATCCACCTGTCAATCAAATAGGCAACACCCCTAACAGGTAAAAAAAATAGCTGCTGAGGATTTTAACATGAGAGTCTGTGGGGACTGCCTTGTTTTTGGAACATCCTCAAGTTGGGTTCAATTATGCAAGAGAAGCAATGATAAAATAATTTTTTAAAATCATTCAGTTACACAAAAATGGGGAAAAAGTCATTGAACTATTTTCATCACTTTGCAGACATGAATGAATCTGACTTCAGTAGCTATTGCAAAATGTGGTTAAACAACATGTTAATATAAACATAGCTAATTCCGTTAAAATTATTATATCTACCACTGCTGTGCTGTATATACAGGGACCAAAAATCCAAAATGAGATGAATTGCCAATTGGGTCATGAGAAGTTCCCATGTGGGTGGACAGGAAGGCAATAAAGCAACTTTCTACACTCAGTCATAATCTGCTGACAGAATAAACTCTGGGATTGATGGTATCATTTGGCATAATTTCGCTTCGCTGCACAGACAGAAAACAGCTGAAGAAAGGCATTATCATCCTCTTGCAATCTGTTATATTGCTAGGCTGGATGTATTACCAGTTCTTCAACAGGAAATCTTTTTGGGAGATATCCTCCCACCATTACAGAGACAAATACATCTGATTGCCAGTCTTTGACATTTCATTTTCTGTATTTCTGCAAGTTTTATGGATGTTTATGAAGATTATCTCTCCTCTGCTGTCTCCATATAAGAGATGCATAATCAAGTTTGTCATTGTGATTTGTTAATAAAGTGGTCACTGTGGTATAGACTGCACAGCAGTGGCAATTCATTTTACTGGAAAAGTTGTTCAATTTAACCCGCTATTCAGTAGAGAGCTTACAGTGCAGATAACACTGTGATTTCTCAACAGTATCAGATGTGGCAAAAGTACAGACATTTACCTCTTAAGTAGAAGTACAGATACTTATACTCTGGTAAATGCTGAAGTGCTAATTCAATGTCTTTACTCAAGTAAAAGTGAAAAAGTACAGGCTCTGAAATGTGCCCAATTAATAAAACCAGCATCTGTATTGCCTCACAAAACTGTCACCTTTCATTGACAGAACACTGCTGACCCTGTTTCATTGTGTTTCAACTGAATCGGTTTTATCCTTCTGTTTGGTGGCCTGGTTCAGTAATTGGTCTCTTTAAAAAGAATTGCTTGAACCAAATAG
The DNA here is from genome assembly GCA_024447675.2 of Pterophyllum scalare. Lineage (NCBI taxonomy): Eukaryota > Metazoa > Chordata > Actinopteri > Cichliformes > Cichlidae > Pterophyllum > Pterophyllum scalare. Next base: position 103,908 of record JAMQGT020015195.1, on the reverse strand, counting down.
TGAAGTGGTCCAGTAAGCTGACAGAGTTAAATCCAGAGTCTCTGTACTTTGTGTTTATGTCACATGTTCTTATCATGTGTTGTTGGTTTCTAACATGTTGTGTTCCTAGTTTTCTAATCATGTCTGTATTTTTAGGAGCTGACTCACTAAACTGCAAAACAAATTTACCTTCAGGTACAAATAAAGGTACTTGAACTTGAAAGAATAAAAGTATAAAAAACAAAAAACAGCTGTTTGGAGGACATTTCTACTAGCCACTTTGTGCAAAATTAACTGAAACTCATTATTATAATAATATTACAGGAATATGAACTCTGTTTCAGCTTAAATTGTAATTCAAATGAACGTACTCAACTTGAGCATCTGCTATGTAGAACTCAAGCAGAGAAAAACACAGGGAATAGAAACAACTCACTTAGGAATAAGTCACAATAATGTCTGTTGTGAGTTTTTGTCGTGAGATTTTGTTACAGGCTGTGATCACTTGACACACGCTGCTGCTCACTGAGACTTCAGACAACTGAATCCAGGAAAATATAAGCAGATGTTATATGAGCTAGCATGGCTGATATCCCACACCTCTATATACAAAGGTGATATTAAGGTGGAATTCAGTGTCCATGGTCAGTGTAACAAGGACACATTGTTACACTGACTGGACACCACAGCTGCTGTACACCAGTCCAACATAGTGTATTTGTCAAGTTCTACTGGTGCAGGCAAAGCAGAGGACCCCAATGCAGGACTCAGAGGCAGGAGCTAAATTTAAGCTTTGGCTTTATTTACATAATAACACAAAGCTGGACTGGTTGGGAGCCAGCGGCACAGGACATAAAAAATGAACTTAGAACTAAACTAAAAAACTATGAGCTAAGAGCTATGAAACATGAAGCACACAGAAGAGCAGTGACGACAACACTGACCATACAGAGACAAGAACAAGTGAGAACACAGACAATATATACACAGGGATAATGAGGGAATGGGCAACAGGTGAGGAGAACAGCTGAACACAATACACAGACAAGACACGGAAAAAAAACTAAACACAAAGCACAAGGAACACAAGACTGTCAAAATAAAACAGGAAGTGACTAACCATGACGCACATGTAAACTTAACACAGAGGGAACCTAAACCTGACCAAAACAGAAAATTAAATACAACACACAGGGAACACTGAGACGTCAAACTAAACACAAGACATGAGACAAAGGACTAAGAAATGAGAACAAAACAGATACCCTATAATATAAAACCACTGTAACCTAAAATCCTAACTCATAACTCGAAACCTAACTCAGAGAAACAAGGCACACTGGCCCAACGGCTCAGGATCATGACTGCATTACTGTAGCCTTCACCACAGTAATGCAAACTAATCAGTGTAGCCTGCACTAAATGCCACTAAACTGCCTAATATTTGCATCCAACCTCTTTCTCACATCTTTCTCCATGTTTGAGTGAAGATATCTCACATTCCCCTCTCTCCTGGGAAACACAACAACTACACATTTAGCCCACAGACACACAGTGAGAGAAACTGCACAGAAGCAGTTTGTGTGTTTGCTGATATTTGTTGACCCATTAGAAATGTTGCATTTGAAATTACCTGCCACTTAAAAAAAAATGTTACTTGCTTTATGCTTGCTTCTCTTCTGTAGTGCAGATAGATGCTGATATATTGGACACCTGCACGCAAAACACTTTTCTAGATGTCCTGACCCACTTTAACCCTTGAATGTAGCACAGTAAATGATGCATAGATCATCTGTTTGTTGCCTTTTTCTTCCACCATGGTACGATAAGCATGGAAGTAAAAGTAAAAAGTTGTCAGAAAAATAAATACATAAGTACAGATACTTGAAAATTCTACTTAAGGACAGTAACAAAGGATTCATACTTGGTTACTTCCCACCTGCAGATCAATATAATACATGAGAACTGCTAAGCCATTGCAATGCAATGATAAGCAGACCCCTGGGGGGGGGTTGAGGAGGAAGTGCTACTTTTATCTTTTCCATATAAGACTCCGATAAAAAGCTCGCTGGATTCTAGAACTTGGTGCAAAGCTCCTCTTGCAAAAATTAATAATAAGCACAGTGGTCTATTTGACCTTTTTCAGTCCTGCCAGTTTGATAGGAACGGAATAGCTTTCAGTATGTGGTCAGATCATATTTTTTTGTCTTGTGTAAACCTTTATCTCACGAAAATAATTTGTGTGTACTTTCTGACACATTGGCTAAGGCAAGCGGATTTTTGTCCTTCTTTTAAGAAATATCAAAAAAGCAGACACTTTTCTGTCTCCTCTCATTCCCTCACCATCTCGTAGCTTTTATCAAGAGTCCTTCAGTCACATCTCTGCTAATATAAACTGCAGGGAAAAGGCTTCTACTGCCCCACAGCAGCAGATCTCGCACTCACCCACTCAAAGTAGCGAGTAGCTATATATGCTGCTATTCAGGTTAAAGGCCAATCATGTGTTTGGCGTTATGGTGCATTTGAAATGTTTCTTGCAACATTTATAATTATTGTGTTTCTGAAACAATTTTTCTGACCTAGAGCTTATTTAGCTTGAGGGATGGATGCAAAAACTGATTGTAACACACTGTGCTAAATTACTGAATGTAAAACATTGTAGGTTGGATTTAGTTTATTTTGAATGTAAACTTGTAATTTTTGTGACTAAGCTAAGCATGTCAGTTAGTTCATTTACAGAACACAGATCTATGATTGGTTAAAAGGTATGTGGTCTATGTGCAATGTATGTGTAATTAAAATAATTTATGAAAGTGAAGCTTTAATTTAACTACATTAATCTAAGCTTGGGGGTGGGTGGGTTGTTTGTATTACCCAGGTTTAGATACCTGAAATGGGAACAGTACCACTGTAACTGGCAAATCCTACACATTTGCCTGTATGTGGGCAGCTTTTTTGAGACAAAGAGAAATTTTCAAGAAATTCAGGGTGTGTTGCCAATAGTTATTCTGCCCTCTTTTTTTTCACTTTAATCATATGCTGTTTGATACCTTTGTTTCTCAGTGGAGAGGTGTTAAAGAAAAAAAACTGGAAGCCAAGCATTCTCTCTCTCCCCTTTGATTTCCCTCCTACAGAACATACAACGCATACCTCCAAATCACGTAATACCCAATCACAAAATCCAGTTACTTCTCCACAAAAAACAAAAATCAGGGCTTCCTCCACACAGACATGGCTGTCAAAGATAGATGATGAAATGTATTTTGTTAAATGTGTGCTTTTGTGTGCATGCAGATTCATCATCAAAACCCTGCAGGGGCTTCATGCACCAGCTAGGACAAAAGTGGGCACACATAGCTAGGCGATGCACACAAAGACCTCTCAGCAGTTTCAACTGGCATTGGAGGAATTTGGCATTTACTCCAGTTTCATATGTAACAGCCACAACAAACACCTGAGATGAAGTTACAGCAGACAACATTATCTTCATTCTGAGGCCCGTCCTTTCACACGGTGCTTACCCTACAGACAGTACGCTTGGGTAATGGGTTGAGTTCATTTTCCTTTTTTTGATTGTTTTTTGTATGTTTTTATCACAAAACTTTTCAATTCTCATCCCTGAGAATTCAGCTCAGTAAATAATTATCTTATAAAGCACAAATTCTTAATACCAGCATAATTCTTAATACCACCCACTGTGGGTGGTGCAGTGGGTAGGTGCTCACTTCATAATCAGAGGGTTGCTGGTTTGAGTCCCCATCTGAGCGCAGGCCGTCCTTGTGTTCCTGGGCAAGACACTTAACCCACATTGCCTAAGTGTGAGTGTGTTTGGTGGTAGTTGGAGGGGCCGTAGGTGCGAAATGGCAGCCACACCTCTGTCAGACTGCCCCAGGGCAGCTGTGGCTACATTAGTAGCTTACAACCACCAAGTATGATTGAGGTGCGAATGAATAGTGATTGGAATTGTAAAGCGTCTTTGAGTGCCTTGAAAAGCGCTATATAAGTCTAAGGCATTATTCTAATTATTATTATTATTAAGGTTGGGTATCCTCCCACATACAGCATAAAAGTTGGATGTTGCTACCTTGATGTCATCCATTGGATGTGAGCCAATAAGCGTATTTTGTATTTAAAAAATGACTTAATGTCTTATTTAACTTGACCTGAAATGAGTGACTGAGCCCATAAACTCATCAGGCAAGTGTTTACTGAGGTTAGAGCTGAGGACCGTTTTCTCATGGAGTTCTAAAGGACCAGAAGTCTATTTTGCAACCACAGATATCGCCCCCTGGTGACTATTAAAAATAACGCAGTGTTATGGCACCTCTGTGTTGATTTCTATGCTCCTTCATTTTTCTTGCTTTAAGCTATGGAGTGGCGAGTTGTGCACAGACAATGATGCACATTGCCATTGCATATAACAAGTGACTATTGTGCTGTGGAAAACTGTCTCTGGAACAAAGTACCAGTGGGAAAATCTCCATTCATGACAACTTTCTGAGCTAACAAGCTTTCCTCAAGCCCATGCTAAGTAAGCTCAATGCGTGTTGCCATTCTTTCTCCAAAAATGCTGTACACACTCATACACAGACACACATACACAGATGTATAACTCAACTGGTGGTGGCTTGCTGGACACTTGGCATATCACCCAACCATACCAGGAGGTTTGTCCGAGTTTACGCCTCCTTCAGACAGGGTTATTTCTACTCTTTTGCCAACAGCTCATCTTTGTCACCTTCATGTTTCTGCATACAAAGGAGATACTAGATAGGCAACTTACAGAATAGGTTCTGAGACCACCAGCAGAGTCCATTCATCACTTCACACATTAGGGGTTCTAGGCTTGACACCTCAGGACCTTAAAAAGAGAGGAATTACATAAAACTCCTTTAAATAATAGATACTACCCACAAACTGGCTTCTACTGTGTGCCAAGGTTGTATTTTTTATGTTTTGACAACAAAATTGTTATTGTATAGTACAATAACTGTAAAGCTGGCAACACACTGACTTCAGTTTATTAATGATCTGCATAAGAAATTCATTTGTTTCCCATTTATTCTTTCTTTTATTCGAGCCTGCCAGCTGGAAATGTTACTGATGAAGCAGAGGAGGAGGAGGAGGTCTGACAGCTCAGCTGGTTGCAGTTTCTTAGTTAAAGTGCAAGACAAGTGCAAAGTAAACTAAAAAAGCAGATATTATAAGCGCCCCTGCTGCCGACACTGCCGGGGTATCATGAAAACTTCACTGTTTTGACATGTTGTTGTGAATAACTCAAAAACACTTGAAATGTCATGCTGGCACCATATGCCCCCCACCCCCCACCCCCAACAGAACAGAGGATTTGAATAACAAGAGTTTTCTTGAAATTTTTAAATCAAATATTGTGCTTTGATATCAGAAAAAAATTAATGTTAACCCATCAAGAATCAGCTGAGAGATCCTGCAAACTTTGAGGGCAAATATTCGCACCCAGTAGTTGCAGAAGTAAAACATCACAAGTGATCTCATATTGTCTAATGACACATGACATGTGTCAACACATTGATGCCAAATACATGCTACTATTAATGTAATAACTGCTTTGTTTTGTTTGTTTACCCCCTAAACTCTGTTTATTCTGAACTGAGCTGCATACAGTGGCCTTATCTGTGTAGGACAAACTGAGGCTTTCACTAATGCGATGTTGTGTCACATATGCACAATTTCTGTTGAACGGAGCTGAAAAATAAATATGACCTCAAAAGAAGATGTAGACGATTTTTATGCAAATGGCTCTAATGAAATTGGATTAGCTCTCAGTGAAATCTGAGCATGCCTGCTTGTATACACACATACTGTAAACACATAGAATATACACATCTTTCAGCAGCACTGGTGTGTTTTTTCCTTGTTGTTTTTACATAGAAAAACACATAAAACCAAAATATAAATTTTTATGCTTTTGGAAGCAGCCTTTTCTTACTGAGTAATTACAGTATTTCAACCCAGGTGCAACATAGATTTCATAGGTTTGTTGTTTCTATTAAAATGACTCAGAAAAGGGATTTTGATACTTATGCTAGAGGTGAAGAGAGGGCAACTGCAAATATTTCACCACTGTTTCCTGCTGCAACTTGTGCACCATAAGCCAACAGACTGCAAACTGAAATCTTTACCAGCTTTTCTCATTCCATTAGAAAGCATTTTATCTTCCTTTGGGTTGGGTTGTTATTCATTTTCCCCACTCAAGTCAGTCAATACATTGTTTGAAAGCTTCCACACATTCTACTTCAGTACGGCATAAACTATCTTCCCTGTGAAGACATATTGTAACAATGGCCAGACGTCAGTTGACTCGGCAGACTAATCGGATCATTTAACAAAGGGTTCTCCTGCACAGAGATGCTCTATAATAACCACTTTTAAATGGTCAATAGATCCACTAAAACACAGTGGCAGTGTTCTGATCCCAGCTGCACAGCATTGCCTCCGCTTCTCTGGTGCTGAGTGTGTGCTGGCAGGTTGATAAACTTGGAAAAGTCAGAACCAAATAAACTGCATGACACTAGGCAATGTTGCTTGCATTTAGAAGTGTTGTTTGCTACTTTCAGAGTTATCTTAATTGCTTGAATAAGATAGAAATATACAGTCAGTGGACACTTTATTGGATACACCTTGTTAGTATTGGCATTCAGAATCACCTTATTTTGTGTGGCATAAATACAACAAGGTGCTGGAAACATTCCTTAGAGATTTTGGGCCATATTGACATGATATCACTCATTACACCAAAACCACCTGAAACAACTGCTGATACAAGGCAGGATGGATCCATGTTTTCATGTTGTACACACCAAATGCTGACCCTTCCAGCAGAAAGCTGCAGCAGAAACTGAGACTGAGACTTTTTCTAATCTTCTGTCACACATTGTGGTGAGGTCTGTAAATTGGACTCTCAGTTTCCTGTTCCTGGCTGATAGGAGTGGCACCCAGTATGGTCTTCTGCTGCTGAAACCCATCTGCTTCAAGGTATGCTCTTCTACATTCCTTGGGAGTAATAACTGATTATTTGAGTTACTGTTGCTTTCTTAACACCTGGAAGCAGTCTGGCTGTTCTCCTCTGACCTTTGGCATCAACAAGGCATTTTTGATCTTGTTTGGGGCATTTCTTGTAAGCGCTAGAGATGGTTTTGATGGAAAATCCTAGTAGATCAGCAATTTCAGAAATACTCAGATATACGCATTTCTCTTCTCTCCCCAACCCTTCCTTATTTACCCTGCTTGCTGCTTTGCTGCTTTAGAGCCTCTCTTCACACATCTTCCAAACTGGAAATTGTTATTATGGATCTGGTCAGCTGGTCGCTCAACGCCATTGTTTGATCAAATTTTCACCATGAGGAGATTGGGGAAAGGAGAACCCTCTTTCCTCTTGTCCGAGTGACATACCCGGCTGGCTACATTATGGATTCCTGTGGAGGGTGGAAGATGACATGCCTGGCTGTACTGTCAATTGAGGACATTGCATATATGTTTGTCTTATTAAAACTGGAATTTCTCCTGATTGGACCTGGGGATACCTGACTTATCATAAAATTTGGGAAGTCTGGGCAGCTGTTTGGGCCTTGGTAAGGCTTCTTGTGATGGGAACATAGAAGCAGTACATATTCAAACTCAGACTCAGTATATTTGGAGCTGATTCGGAAGGGATTAGATCTTGGAGACATATCTGTATCGTTTTCTGCATGGCGAAGGAACGAACCAAGAAAATTTGTGTGATTGGATTTTTTTCACCATTGAGAGGTGCCAGAAAGACTAAAGGCTGTCAACAAATTAATCAGTACAGCCTGTACCAAAACAAATTGTAGAATCAGAAATTTGGCTCCCTGACAGCCTTGGAGTGCCAGCTATCTCATTTTTCTCCTGGATGTTCTGTAAACAGATGCTCTACACCCCCGCTGTCCTGTCTTCTGACCTGTGTGAACTGATATCCCTTGACCTAGCTGCTGATGAACCTTCCACCTCTTATCAGAACTGTTAGCTGAGGGGGGAGTTTGAGTCAGCCCCACAGTAGCCCCCCCCCTCGCCTCCGCTGGCTTCTGCCTATCCCTGCCCCTCCCCACCCTAGTAGTCCATGCTATATGTGCTTCCTATGCAGAGGTTTTTCAACCTCATACTGTGCCCCCTAAAATAAGATGATTTTTTTTTCCTCACCTGTCCTATTGTTTGGCTTTGTTTCCCTCTTATCTTTGTAAAACGGCAGCACCTCTGTATGGCTGCAAGGCCGCAGACACTTATCTCCCCTGTTTGTTCGATTGTTTGTCTTTTTGGATGGGTGTTCTGGAACTTCTTTTTGTTACATGTTTCATGTAATGACAATACATTGATTCTGATTCTGATACATAAAGACATTTGCACCATAAAGGATTTCATTCATTCATATATGAATATATATGTACATAAATTTAGAGACCCCTCCCACCCACAGCACACTCCTTCCATTAGTATTTCTCCTAATCTCTAACACATTTGTGATACAATTCCACATTAGTGCGAGCAGTTTTTCCCATTTAGCACAATGAAACCAATTTAAAGTAACATGCAAATTTGCATCCGTAATCACAGTGTCATAATGACTGGGACAAATGGACTCAAAAGCAGAAGTCCGAGGCAGATGCGTGTTATTTTAACAGGATTCTTAGGCAGAGAAACAGGTTAATTGCAGATGTTTTTCAGCAAGGCGACCAAGCAGCACACCACCAGGGGTCTGCTAGAGAGGAGAGGGCAAGTAAGTATAGAGGCAGATGAGAATTATTAATATGTTGATTTGAATCCTTACTTGTGTTTTCCTTGTGATTGGCAAGTGGGAGAAGCAGGTGAAGGTTCCAGAAAGCAATGGGAGAGTGGGGCAGGCAGGTGAGTTTTCCAGGTGAGATTGAACCAGAGGAGACCAGCTTGTGGGACAAGTCCTTTCTCAACAGGTTAATAAAAAGGAACAGGCTATGACACAAAGGTTTATAACTATAAAGCTTGTAACAGTATAATTCAGTATAATTCAGCTGTCATATAACAGGCTTGTAGGTATATTGTTGATTGTCTCGATAAATTGCAACTATGATTGGCCAAGTGCAGCAGCTTCTGCGTGATATTAAGAGGAGGGACACAAGGAAACTTTAATTTTGAGCTATGTTACAGATTGCAGCCCATCCATCCTAATGTCATACTGCTCTGTCAGCCACTTAAGTGTGAAGGTGGTTATCACCAATAATGTGCTTTTTGTGTGTTGACAATTCATAAGATGTCCCATCAATGGAATTGAAAAGGATGACTGATCTCGAGTAATAACTAACCTTTTGCAGATTGATGGTGCTGATATCATTGTGTCGTGGAGTGGAAAAGCAAATTATGACTCTCAGCATATTGAGGGGAAATTGGTGAATCTGCACCTGGTTGTGAGTGTCGTATGATGATGACGGGGGAACGCAGTCTGAAATGAGATGGCTGTTACAATTCTGGTTGGCAATGCCACCTTCACACTTTAACAGCTTCACTTCCATGCTAATGGAATAAGAGTTGAATGTGTGCTATATTCTGCATTAATTTAACTCAATGCCACAGCTTGTCTATAAGCAGAGCCAGTTTCACTAATGCAGGAACAGCTCAGAGTAAAATTGGATCTGTTGTTTATCCGAACAACAAGATCACACAAATATTTCCTATCCTGCCAAAATAATAATAATAATAATAATAATAATAATAATAATAATAATAATAATAATAATAATAATACAACAATTAATTTAACAAATTTATCTTTTCAGTTGCAGATGACAACAGCGGGATATGGTGCTAGATGTCTCACAAAAAAGAAGAAAAAACACTGAAATAAAAGCATGCCAAAAGGGCTCTTTGAAGATTTATATATTTTTTAAAAATTCCCCACTCACCCTGCGGGCGGTCTTTGTCCTCCAAGCTTGGATCTTCTACCAGGGGTAGGGGAATGAGGGGCCTGTGTAGTATCTCAGCTGTTCCCAGGACTGCGCTCTACTGGACAGAGATCTCTAATATCATTCCTGGAATCTGCTGGAGCCGCTCTCCCAGTTTGGGGGTCACTGCCCCAAGTGTTCCGATTACCACAGGGACCACGGTTACCTTCACCTTCTACATCCTCTAGCTCTTCTCTCAGCCTTTGGTATTTCTTGAGCTTCTCATGTTCCTTCTTCTTGATGTTGCCATCACTTGGTATTGCAACGTCTATCACTATAGCTTTCTTCCACTGTTTGTCCACCACTACTATGCCCAGCTGGTTGGTCATTACAAGTTTGTCCGTCTGTATCTGGAAGTCCCTGTGTGCCCTGTCTACTGGCATCCGGCACCCTGCTGTTATGTGGTAAACCCCAGCCTCTATTGATCTTTTGCTTAGAGCTTGTTCCTGTGCTGCTGTGATTAGTGCCTCTGTGCTGTCTGTCAGTCTAGCTTTGTCCAGCCATTGATAGGATTTTTTGTATATCAACCATTTCTTCTGCCAGTGGCACATGCTATGCAGGGGCATATGCCATGATGGTTCCTGTTCCTCACTCCTCTTATTTTTTGGGGTTCTGCTGTCTGAGGTATTCACTAAGCACATGGCAATCTTCCTGATTCGTTCTCTACCGAAGTGTTTCTATCTAATAATAATAATGCCTTACTCTTATATAGCGCTTTTCAAGGTACCCAAAGATGCTTTACAATTTCAAGCACCATTCATTCACACCTCAATCATACTTGGTGGTGGTAAGCTACTAATGTAGCCACAGCTACCCTGGGGCAGTCTGACAGAGGCGTGGCTGCCAATTCGTGCCTACAGCCCCTCCGACCACCACCAAACACACAACCATATTCACACTTAGGCAATGTGGGTTAAGTGTCTTGCCCAGGAACACAAGGACAGCATGCGCTCAGATGGGGACTCAAACCAGCAACCCTCTGATTATGAAGTGAGCACCTACCCACTTCACCACTGCCACCCCAATTCACACACCACTTGCAGCCCACTTATCATTATGTCCCGGTTTCTCAACACCTGACGCAGCATGCAGTCCGAGGTAGGCTTAGGTAGCATTCAAACCCCTGATCTAGTGTGGGGTTACATGAAGAGGATGTGGAACTATGGACTCTATGACACCCAAAATACAGAATGGCATTGAAACAACTAGTGGCTCAGTGTTCCAACATCCGCAAGAAGCAACTGTGATTGATGAGGTACAACACAAATAAACCAGATGTTCTCCACTAAAACATCCAAGGTGCACTGTCAGTGGCAGCGGAACAATATGAGAACAGCACCCACACCAAGGCTAGAGACAGAGCAGTACTGGAAGAGCATATGGGAGAAGGATGCAACACATAAGTGTTTTTTTTTAAAACTTGATAATAAACTTGATGATCATTCATTGGTCATTTGAATAGTGAATGGAATTACAGAGAATTTACTTTTTCTTTTGAAACACAATAACTAGAAGTCTGGGCTGTGGACATAATGACTAGAAATAAGCAGTAATTTTCATTATTTTGGACTCACGTCACAGACACAGACCCACAACTCCCTCATTGGAAACAGCAGTAAAATTATTTTTCCACCTGAGAGAACGGGGATCATCTGCTCCTGCATACTGGGGCCACAATCAAAATAAGATAACACAGCTCATTTCTACACGTTATGGTGGCTGGGCTTTGGGCTTTAAATCACTCCTCTGCTTTCCTCCACTCCTCTTTGTATCCTCACTTAATTCAGTGTAACTGCAGCACATCCAACTACTGAAATATATCTGGCAAAGATGGAGGATTTCTGGGTCATACATTGCTGTAATCCTTAAGAGTAATTTATAACACAAATGTTTGTTTTGCAATGAGATGTTTCAGAGACTGAGGATAAGATTGAAATTCCTCAGTGAAAAAATAAATCTAGGAAAACCTAAACAACAAAAACATTTCTAATTAGCACTATTCTTGTTTACAAGATGTATACGTATCAATTACACACTGTAGATGTCCATAACACAGCATGAAGCAGTTGCACACAGTAGCTGATTATAAAAAACTGAAAGCCATGAAAACGCAATCAAAATTTTCGACACACAGCAGGTAACTTAATGTAGAAATGCCTAATTGCCCTAAAAACCTGAATTTATTTGAATTTCAGCAATGTAGTTACATTAAGTTTTATACTCAGCACCTCAATTAGACACAAATTAGTTGCTAACATTTGGCTAGTATTCAGTCTGTGAACAGTCCTCCCTTACAGAAAAACCTACACTGTTATTTTCTGGTCATGAGGGAGTATAAAATCTGCTGTACAGAAAGTGGCCTAGAATTAATTGGCATCCAACATGTTGCTAAGCAGCTAGAGGTGTGTTAGCAGGCAGTACTGCAGACAGCAGATGTGTACTGGTATTCTCTCAGGTAGCAGCTGCTCTAATCCCTAAATTTATGGGGTGACCTTTCTTTCCTCTGCAATCATTTCAAAGTCAAAACACATGCATCTCTCCAAAACCTGTTCAAATAAATTTCAGTTGCTCTGTTTAAACTAATACATATTGCAGCAGCTGCATTTGATTAAAAGACATTACAGAAATAATCTGTCTGTTATTTCAGTCTCTAGAGAGAGCAACAGTGCAACCTTTAGCTTGTGATACCTGTTTAAAAAATAATAAAAATGCAAATAAAATTACTCCCTTGTCACAGTCAGGGAAGTTTCATGCCTCAGAGACCTCGAGAACCCCAAGAGTAGGGTCACCCATTCTTGAAAGGAAATATGTTTGGCATAACAGTGCATTCAGATCATGATTCTGATTGTGAAAAACTGCCAGACATGACAGGCTTAAAAAAAAAAAAAAAAAAAAAATCTGGACAGGTTGAAGGACAGAGGTCAGACAGATTGACCCCGCCCAGTCCTCCAGGTTTGAGGTTGGACATAGAATTAGCACCGTTATCCTGTAAGCAAAATCCCTTTTCTAAAGAAACATCAACAGGAGAAAAACCGAGAGACTTTGGCCTTTGAAGAGGAAGGACCTTCCACACCTCAGAGGCATACGTGACGCAGCACGGAAAAGCTGCCCAAAGACAGCTGTGCACAAGCATAGCCAAGCAGTGACACAATCAAGAACAACCTGACTTTCCAGTTGCTTGTATAAATTGCGTTGAGTACTCGACTAGAGTAGAAAAGTGCTGTATAAGAACTAGTCCATCCATTTATTTCACGTTTATTATCCCAACTTCACTGTCTGCAAATATCTCTCAAAACTATGTCTGAAATACGTAGATTATTGAACATCTGATGCATAAACTGCTGTAAAAATGCGCTGGACTATGTTTGTTCTTTCAGAGAATGTCTTCATCATTCCTGTAAGGTAGCCAAAGAGGTATTAATGGTTTCTCAAACTAAAATGGAAGCTTACTTTGGTAAGAGTGCCACTGAAAGAAGTTTTCAACCTGGATATTCTGTCCTGGTCTCTGCCAGCCCTATGTGGTTGAGGTAAAATGACGCAAAACTGATTATGCTATTCATACCCCTAATAGCAGACATCAGACTTGTGTTTGTCATGTGAACATGCTAAAATCATACTTTTCCAGGTCTAGTGAAATTACTGTTTCAATTTCAGATGAAGTGATGCCTCTAGCTTCAGTCCCTGTGTTGCTTTCCCATGCTCCTGAGGAGGATGATTTGATCATGCATGATGCTCCTCTGTTGTGCGCTCAGTTGAAAAACTCCCAAGTGCTGGCTGATTTGGAGAGTAACCTGTATCGCCTTTCTGACCCCCATATGAGTGACATCATTTGGTTGATTAAAAGTCATGGTGCACTCTTTTCAGATATAAATACCCAACACTAACGTCAAGCAATACTTTTGCTTTAGCACTGATTTCAGAAAAGTAATCAGCATCATCCAACCAAGACTGCTTTTCTCTTCCTCATGTGGAAGGTTGTTCCTGCTCACTATATTACAAAGTTAGACTTGCTCAAGGGTTATTGGCAAGTTCCCTTGACAGCTGATGCTTCTGAGATCTGAGATTTATTCTTTACCCCAGACAACTTCCTGCATTGCACAGCCATTGCCTTTTGGTAATAGCATGACATTACAGTTAAAATGAAGTTCTATGTTAGCAGATAGAAGATATTCAAATTTTTTAAAGAGCATTTGACAACTTTCAATATAGCCCTAAAAGAGGCAAGAAATTCATATTTATTCCGTTTCAGACAACTGGAACAATCCCAGACTCCTCTTCTCCACTGTTGACCTGTTGACCATTTTATTAACCCTGATTTTAATATTTCTACACAAAGAAACACTGAAGAACTTTGTCCTGGTTGACACTGAGATGGTGAGAAAAGTACTCTTCCAGCTATACAACACTACCCCCTACCACCACCACCATTTTTTTAATTAGTTTGTGATTCTTTTATTGAGGAACTACTGAACATAATAAATTGGGGTCTTCAGATGGGTATCTTCCCACCGACTCTTAAGACTCTCTAGAAAGAGTAGTAGAGTAGTAAGAAGAAGAGTAATTTTATATATATTAGTACTCAACAATTACAGGCCTGTATCCAATCCACCATTTTTAAGCAAAGTTTTAGAGAAACTTCACTCCATACCTTTAGATAAATTGACGCTGCCACTTGGCAGTGTCATCAGGAGCCACAGCATAAGTTTCCACAGTTATGCTGATGATACACAGCTTTATGTTGCTGTGTCTCCTGATGACACAGAGCTAATTGATGCATTTTCTAACTGCACCTTAGACTTTAAATTAAATTATGGACCACACCAAACCTCCTCCAGCTCAATCAGGACAAAACTGAGGTTTTGATTATCAGCACTGAAGCTCAGAGAGAGAAACTCTTGCACTAAACCTGTGTGAGCAGGTTAAAAACCACTGGGTATTATTCAGAACTCACATTTGAAAGTCACATTAAAAGCATTAACAAAATTGCATTATACCATTTAAAGAACAAGAATCCAACCTTTTCATTCTCAAGCCAATGCAGAGACATTGATTCATTCTTTTATCACCTGCAGGTCTGATTATCGCAATGCTCTTCTTTCTGATCTTCCAAAGAAATCTTTGTTGCCACTGCAGCTGCTTCAAAACTCAGCTGATTATGTCTTGATGAGGACCAGAAAAAGAGCACACATTACACCAATTTAAGATCTCTGCACTGGGTTCTAGTCAGTTTCATTTTAAGATCATTTTATTGGTTTTTGAGACTTTCAATAGTTTAAGGCCTTATCTTTCTGATTACTTTTGCACTACCGAGCCCTCCAGAGCCCCAGGGTCATCTGATAGGAGACTGTTACCTGTGCCTAAAATTACAATTAAAACTCACAGAGAAGCATCGTTTGGTTATCATGCTCCATGTTTATGGAACAGTCTACCAGATGACCTGAGGGCTGCTGAGACTCCTGAGAGTTTTAGAAGCAAAGTCAAGACCTTCCTTTTTTTTTGGTTTGGCCTTTCCTGTTTATTTATATATTTTATTTTACTTTTCCTTTACTGATGTATTTTCATTGCATTATTTGTTTACATGTGTATTTCTTTCTTATTATATTTATGTCTCCATTAGTTCACTTTACTGTAGTTGCTTCTATATTTACCTTTTTCTTGTTATTTTTATCTTCTGTGTTTCCATACAACAATCTCAGTATGATACAGTAGCATTTCCTTGTTTTCCTGCTACAGTATATACTACATGAGGGGGCTCCGGTGGGTGTCTAATCTAGGTTATTAGATAGGTGCCTAGGTGACTAGTTTTTTTACGTGTATGTATGTGGGTATTAAGTTCAAGGTGTTCTCCCTTGATGACAGACACAGGATACCTGTAAAGTATAGGGGCTGGGCCCATTTGCTGTAGGTGGCCTCCTCAGCTCACAGGCTCTTTGGCTCTCTTACCCTCCCTCACTACCTAGCCTTCACACTGAACCCCTTAATGGTTGCATGATTTTGTTAATAAATGATGTTCATTAGAAAGTAAACTAGTGTTGCGGTGTTTCGAGCCAGCCACAACACTGCAAATAAACAATGCACTATTTTGCCCCAGAAAATCCATAACATTTCTCAACTATGAAGGGAAAAACCCCTCATTGTGCAGTCACAAATGCCCAGTGATGCTTTGCCCCCTTGGTGATTTTTTTTGCCTTTGGCAGTAACACTGCATGGCTTGTGAGTGATCATTGTTTATTTGGAACTCTGGTGGAGTATTTTTCATCAGAAGTTTATCAAAAATGTACTACAAGTGACTATTTACCTATTTGCATCACTTTTAAACACCAGCAAATCAACAAATGGACACAGTTTGACATCTTTGTGTTAAAATTAATAGAAAATAAACAGATGGATTAAACAGATGACAGATGAAATCTGTTTATCTGTTTGTTTGTTAATCCAAAAGTTTTGTTAATTTTAGGGGGAAAAAATAAAGCAATAAAATGACAATTTTGGACATTAGCCTGGTTTTCACATGCTGCATCACACATGATGCATCTTCATTTTCACCACCACCAGCATCTAGACTCCAGGGGGTCCTGTTCTAATGCCCATCACCACAAGGATTGCGTTCTGCTTTGATAGGTTATCAGCGTAAGCACCAACTAGCTTAATTGAGTCTCAATAAATCACGTTCAGTTCTTCCAAATCATCTCTCCTTATTGAACTAGTAGCAGACATGCAAGAGAATGACATCACCCTATTTGGAATTGGCGAGACGAGATAGATGCAGTCAGGACAGAAGAGACTGACAAGTGGAAAGATGCTGCCCTACCCAGGACATAAAGATGATGCTTCCCATACAAAAGGTGTAGCACTGATGTTATTAAGACTGGCACAGCAAGCACTGTGGGGCTGGGAGTCCCATAGACCAAAAATTATTACAGCAGCCTTCAAAACCAAGAAAAAATAAGATGAACATCATTCAGTGCAAAACACCAGTTGTTGGTCTATGCCACATGGGGGTGAAAAGCTAAAAGAAAAAAGAAAATAACCTCTTAACACTGAAGGAATATCTTGTCTCATCTCAAGTTTTCTTTCTAATTCATTTATGTGATGGAGCTGAAAGCAAAGACAGGGTGGATCTGGACTGATTTGTTTTGATCTTGAATGAGGTAATTACATCTTACAGCTTCATGCCTCAGTTTCCAGCTTCAATGGGTCACCTACCATCTGCTTACACTCACAGGACTCTCTGCAAAGAACAAAGTCCCCTGATTTGGGAGACACTGATGTACACTTAGCCAAAAAACAAAAACCTGAAGTGTTTTAAATGTCTAACTCATTGTCTGTGTTAGATTCAGATTTAACACACTGTGCAGCAAAAACATTGCTATTTTAGGTATATTTAATTATTTTATGTATTTTTGTGTGTCTGGTGCATGTGTGTGCGTGCGTGTGTGTGTGTGTGTGTGTCTCTACAGCAACCCACTGTGGATTCCCTGTTATATTGCTGCAGTCACTCTATCATTGCTTCTGGCTAAATATTAAGCACACCATCACTTTATGGCACAGTCATCTTATACTCTAGCATGCAGTGTGTGTGTGTGTGTGTGTGTGCGTGTGTGTGTGTGTGTGTGTGTGTGTGTGTGTGTGTGTGTGTGTGTGCGTGTGTGTGTGTGTGTGTGTGTGTTGGGTGATAATCAAGATCGTGTAACATTTAAAAATAAATAGAAAATAAAGGAAAAATGCGAGACTTAAATGATGTTTTGCCTACTGAAAGCCTAAAACTAAAGACAAGAAGAAATGCAAATTTAAAAAAACAAAACAACCCCATTATCTATAAATATCACTACTATGCTCTATCACATTCTGCGCTAATTCAAATCAAATGCATTTAATGATCTTCTCTGAAGCATCTGCAAGGCAGTTATTGCACACTCTTTTGTTGGTTTAGTTTGGAGAACTAACCCCAACAAAGAAAGTGTCTTTAATAATACTGGGATGCTATCAGAGAAAAAGAGAGCAGCTCCAAAATGAGATTATCCCCACCCAAACATTATTATGCATGAGTCCATTATCTTGTTACAGCCACACAGAAAGCACTGCTGCACATTAACATTCACCAAATACAGTAGGAATGAGAAGCACGGGCATAAATCTTTTGAGGACCTGCATAACAAAAGGTTAGCAAATCAAGGTAATCTGTATCATACTGAAGAAGGGGCTCAGGAGAAAAAAAGGATTTGTGTATTTAAACCCGGCAATGAATTCTAACTCCTGACATTTAAAACTTTCCTGAAAGGTAATATTTACTACTCAGGAGCTTTTCTGTGCAGCAATATGTTTTTTGCTGGATCTGAATTGTTTCCTAGACAGAATACATCAGGGTAAATGCAGTATCCCCATGACACTAAAGCTGCTGTAAAGGGAGCTTTTAACTGATGTGAAATGTGTTGTATACTCTTGAAGAGAGGCAAGTTGCTGCTTGAGCTTTGGATTTTGATTTTATTATTATTGTTTTGGGCCTTTTGCAGCTTTATTCAATAGGTTACAGTAGAGAGAGAGAAGGGGGAAGACATGCAGTAAATGGCCACAGGTCAGGATGTGAACCGGGACTGCCTGCACCGCCATGCAGCGTACATGGTTGCCTGCTCATATCCAGACTGTGTTCACTTGTGTCTGCAAACTTATCCTTCTGGCCACTACCCAGAGCTTATTGTCATAGCTGAGGGTAGAACTGTAGACTGAATGGTAAATCTACAGCATCTTTTTCATGCTCAACTCTCTCTTGACCACAACAATTCAGTACAGTGTCTGCAGAATCCATCGGTCAGTTTCTCACTCCCTCCTGCCGTAATTCATAAATAAGATCCTGAGGTGAACTTCTTCACTAGTGCTGTAGTAACCTGCTACATTTACATTACATACATGGTTTAAAAACAAATCCTTACACATAGTTGACAACAGAATTTGGACTAATTTCCCTGGGAGAAAAATAATGGCAGATAGAATCAGTGGTCTGCATATGCCAGTTATTAGTGAATGTCTTGCAACTGATGTCAGTGAATCCAACTTTCAGGCCAGAAATTTGATGGTGCTGTACTGGTGTCAGTTCTTTAGTACTTCTTACTGCAGTGTTTTTGGGGGGAAGTTACATGGAACTGCTTCTAGACCAGGTACTTGCACCCTGTCTGCAAAAAAGAGAGAAGCTCAGAATGGTTACTTAATTTCAATCTGCAGAGAGCTCAGCATCAACTCTTGGAAGAATACTGTGCTAAACAAACCTTTGTGGTGGAACTCCTGCAGAGAAAGCACTACTGAGGAAGACTAATAAGACAAAAATTGTTTGGGCTAGTGAACACCATGAGTATGTAGATGGTCTTTAAGACTTTTGGTTGTTTGTGTGAGACAGAAAAGCTGAACAGATGGTATTTGTTACAGCTGTGATGCATAAAAGAGGAGCTGTGATGCTGTGGAGAGGCTTTACTAGGGACAATGTTTGATTTTTTTTTTTTTTTCAGAATTCAAGGCAACATTTAAAATTGGCAACAGAGAACTTTTCAGCTACTTCTCTCCCTGCAAGCCTTTTTTTCCCTGCAAGATGCGGTACAGAAATGTACAGTGAAAGTGATGTAAATATAGATAATTATCATTCATGAATAAATTTTTTTAAATAAATGAATGAATATGAATAAATAAATTGCCTCCCCCCCCTCTATTTTTTGGTTACCACAGTCTGCTACCTAATCCAATATCTGATATGGTTTGGGTTTAATTCAACTGTAAGCTGAAACAAAGCAGCCAATGAGTACTCAGAATATATATGTATATGGGAGCGCCTTCAATGCAGTTGGAAAAGTTCCAAATGAAGACCTCATTATGTTTTTTGAGAGTGGCTTGAAGATAGACCTGAAAAGTTGTGAACTTATCCTGTAAAATGCATCTTTTGTGTGATAGCTCAGACTGAAATTATGCATCAGAAAAGATGCCATCTTCTTCTTCCTTTCTTATTTTCTGTGGTACTTGCTACTTTCATGATGCAGTCCTATAATTTTGATAGAATTGAAATTTCTGTTCCCCCAGTTTAAACATCAACAGTCACTTCAGGTCCAGTCTAGAAGCACTTTAGAAGCCAAACTTGTAACTTCTTCAAACATTTTTTGAATGCTGATTGAACGTTAACCACATAGCTTTGCTGAAGATTACTACAAATTGCCAGAAGGTATTTTTAAACTGATGAAAGTGTCTACTGGACCAAACTGGTTATTAAATGCAACCTTTGGACTAGCATATGAATGCTTTTCATTGTTTGCATTGTTCCCAAGTGCCTGAAGTTTGAATATTTTAAGTCCCTCATTTCTTTATCGAGCACTACTATTATTCATGATTATGATTAACCATTTGTGCACAGAACTTTCTTTTTTTTAAAAATTTTCTACATTCACTGGTCTATCAGACTTTTCTAACATACATCACGTCATCCACAATCAGTCTGTTTAATGGATCTGTTTGATTTCAAAGTGTCTTGAATGCCTCTGTGATACACTGCAAGGCATGGAACTGTGAACAGATTGGCATTTAATTAAATACACTGACTTTAAGCAGCACCTACTAATTTTGCTCTGAACGTACACACACAGGAAAATATCATAAGTTCCCCAATCAATAAAGTTTCCACCCACTGTAGTGAACGAGAATGCCAGGGAGGCAAAGTATTGTCAGTCAGCACTTGTGCCAAATGGAGCACAAGCACACAGTTAAACACAACAGTGCAGCTACAAGTTGAGCCTCGACACAAACCTATTAATTGACACTCCATTTATTTAGTTTGCACCTCTCTGTCTGAGCCCCTGTGAGAAAAGCTGGTGCTGAAACAAAAGGATGTAAAACTGAGGTCTCCCTCTTAGATGAGCCAAAGGTCAAAGATAACCTTAGAAGTGACAGCACAGCTCAAGCATCGAGGGTAACCTGAGCATCGAGTGTTCTTACCTGTTAGAGTGGGTCAGCAGCGTCAACATACTGACAGCCAGACTTCAGTAGTGACTGATGTCTGCTAATAGATTTTGTCAAGGGGCTAATTCAAAAAAGGGAGAGAGATATGCTGTAATCAGAAAAACATATGTCTGAGAAGCCTGCAGTTGCCTATTAAAAGCTAAGTATCTTACTGAAATGTACTTGAAACTCATCCAATAACCCAGTGTCATATTAGTTCAGCTCAGCTGTAATCTTAGACAGCATGTGGGATAATGAAAATAAAACCACACGCATACAAACTTTCAGCATTTTCAGCTATTCAGTGTTATGTAGCATATAAATAAATCAACCATATGCAGCCTTGATTTTATTCTAGACTGAAAAAAGCTGGGCCCAGTATTTTGCTTAATGGCATTTCCAGTGGTATTACTGTGTCTGCTTTTAAAGATGGTATGGTCCAGTCTCTCTTAAAAAAAACAAACAAACAAAAAAAACAAACAAACCGGTAACCTCCTTTTTAGGAGTGGACTTTTTTAGACATAAACGCAGCATAATTTGCATCACGGATGTTTACTTTACTTACTACTTACCCTTCATCACATTAGCTGTGGTGTGCCACAAGGTTCAGTTTTAGGTCCTATATTATTCTCTATTTATATGGTAAATGGACAGTCCATTACAAAGTGCTTTTCTACTCTAACTGAGGGGAAAGTGAGGTTCAGTATCTTGCCCAAGGACAGTTTGGCATGGAGGAGCTGTGGATCAAATCACCATCCTTCTTGTTAGAAAACAACCTGCTCTACTTCCCAAGCCATAGCTGCTCCTCAAATGTATCTACCTGGCCAAATTATCCTACATAACATCTCTATTTATTGCTTGACAGATGACACACATGAGACCTGATGGTCAGACCTAGAAAAAAAATCATTCACACATTTATTTTCTCAAGACGTGACTACTTAAACTTACCTCCTGTTTGGTAAAAACTACTAGGGACTCTTGCATCTCCAGCTAGTTCAAAATGCAGCACCTCAGCTTCTTGCTGGTTTTAGTAGACATCCTCATATATCACCTGGCTTCACATAATTATAAAACTTTACTTTTAAAGCATGTCTGGCCCCAAGCTACATAGCCAATATAATGACCCCCATATAAACTAGTTTGCAAACTTAGATCTTATGGTTTTGAACTTTTGTTGTACTGTTCCCATAATATGAGAAAATGTTTGCTATTAAGCCATCATGTTGGTTTCACTTTCAAATCCAAAAGCAGACACCCTTTGAATGATGCTGTCATGCCTGTCAATCTAGTTGCTTGACTGTCAAGTGTCTAATGCTGGAAAATGGACCTTGCGCACAACAAACATCACAGCGGTGCACCCAAGGTGTTCTCTGGTGTCAGGGTCTCACCCACAATTTATATGAATATAAGTTAGCTTACTCATGTTTTTGGTGTGTGGTAAACTTAGATCTGTCTCTTACCTACTCTCCTCTGCTCGATGCCTTCACTCTTTTTAAAACTCCAATCTCCAACTTGCTGTGCTATTCACCAGCCATGCCGCACTCTCCCAGCTTCACCTGCCACCTGTTCACTGTCAACCAGCATTCAGCTCACCACACCACACTCACTCCTCCAACTCCCTCACCTGCATTCCTGTTTATCTATGTGCTTCCCCAGCCTTCTGCCTGTCAGCTCCTTTCTCAAATAAAGATTTGTTAACCACTGCCAACCCGTGCCACTTCTGCAGGAAGACTCACTAGTTATAAGGAGAAGTTTTCCACAAGGCAGGTGATTTTGATTGATTTAGTAAAGAAAATTTGTAAACAGTCTTTCAAGTAAGAATTAACTGCCTCAAAATAGACAATTCTGTGAGCTCAGAATTGGTCTAATTTTAGTTTGCAAAGCTGTTTTTGAACTGTTCAGCATTTTTTTATTTATTTATTTATTTTAGTCAAAAGACTTATTTGAGAACCATAAAATATGACCTCAAAGAATATCTTTGTTGTGATAAAGAAAATAATTTGTCCACCATCTTGCTCAATTTAACCCAACTTGGAAAATAAGTTTTATGGCATCACAATCACTGTAACATAAACTTTAGGAAATTAATATTGGTTTAAAATTTCCACAACATAGCCACTTCTAGTATCAGAACCTTTTCTATTGGTTTCAGTTTGAAATCCTGGAGCAGTAATATACTGTAACTCTCTTCCATTGAAACATTGCTGGTATAGAAGTACCATTTCCACTAAAAAAGACTGGCCTAAGAGCTGCAGGTAGGACTACTGAAGTCAGTGGCTCTCAGAAGGGACTACAGTTATACTGATAATTCACAGATTCTGCCCATGGACTCTGTCCACCATGATTTTCTTCCCTACAGAAATTACCCCAAATTTTTCTATGAAATATTTGTTTCTCAAACCTGTCAGAATGTAGGTTAGTTCTGAGAAGGAATCAAGGCAGGGCTGACTCTGTAAAGGTACCGGTGATAACCAGGGCTTTGCATCACAAAAGGTCTTAGTGGTACAAGTTACTAACCCACCCTTATTTGGAATCTACTGATAAAGACACTTGCTTCCTCATTTGAATGATGCAATGCACACTACAGCAGCCCAGCACTAAGATTTTACATCTTCATGCAATTGATGAAAGAAAACCATCCACCTGTCTAAACTTTTTGGAGTCATTGTACATCAGTCAAGTGCATTTGGAAACCCAGACCGTCATTCTTCTGTTGAAGAGACCCTGAGGTTTGTTGTATCTTTGCAAGCATTGCGTCTTCACAGGATTTCTTTCATCATTTATGTTTCATTTGTCCTGAGCTGCATGAAATAAGACTTTTGATCATTTATTAACATTTCAAACTAACATCCCAGCTGTGGGGAGGCCACAAGCCTGTGCACTCCTAGTGCTGGTCCCAAGTTTGGATAAGTGGGGAGGGTTGCGTAAGGAAGGACGTCCAGCATAAAATCTTTGCCAAATCAAGCATTTGGGTCACCAAGAATTTAATTTCCATAACAATGATCAGCTCAAGTGCTGCTGGTTAAAAAGACCAGTAGCATTGGGGGTGGATTCAAATGATCTACCATGGCATAGATAGGAAGAAGAAGGGGTAGACAAGATCATAGGTTTGAAGCTGGAAATCAGAGGTGTGATGTTGCATGTTGTCAGTGCATATGCTGCACAGGTTGGGTGTCAGTTTGAAGAGAATGAGAAATTCTGGACCATCTAAATATTGCATTATTGATGTCAAGAATAAACATCTTGATATCACTCACTTATGGCAATCAGAAAACCATCCACCGCCACGTTTATTTAATATGTTTATAGATTTTAAAGATAACTTCAAGCTGGCTTTTCTTTTAATTGGACACCCACCAGTATGAAGTGCATTTCAGTAAATGAAGCCAGCAAGTCACATATTTATATTAATTTCTCTCCACACTGCAAAGCCTTGTGAAAGTGAGTGACAGCAACTTTGTCACAGCTCAGCACCAACCTGTCCAGCTAATTGCCACACTTCAATGTAAGCTTGCCCTCTTAACATTCATTTATTATGCTATAATTGAAACTAAATAAATTCACTTCCTCGAGCTGAGATAATGATTGTAATTGTCACAGACAATTTCTCACTTTTGGTCGTTGGTGTCAGTCATCTTATTTAAATTTGACAGAGGTCACTCAGAGTTGACATTTGGTTGCGTTGAAGAGAATCAGACAAATCAACATGCAAGAGTCTTTCATTTGATCAGAAAGGAGGTAAAAGACAGGGAAGGCTTATATACAGCAGTATCAGGCGTTTCTGTTGCTTTTAGCAAACAGATTTGCATAGTGTGGTATTATATATGGTTCCTCATGATACATAATTATAGTGTACCCTGCAGTCCCTGCTGCCTGCTGCTCTCGAGTGGGCGGGCAATGTTGACAGGCTCCTTCTTCAACCCCATGTAGTCAAGCTGTCAGTGGAGATGCGCTTGCGCAATTGCTGCGCGAACACACACATCGGAGAGACAGGCGCGTTTCTGTCAGTCTGTGCGGGTCTGATTTAAAATCATCCTGAGAGTGCATGTGTAGAAAAGAACTTATGTTACAGGGTAAAGTAAGCCGCCAGTTTTACAGTTTGATTTGATGGGAAACTTCCCAGCGGATTTACGTTTGACTTCGTGATAATCAGCACTACTTTGTCCTGGAACGACACATTCTCTGGACTATTTCGGGGGAAATATTTAGACAGTTTAATGCATCTCTGAATACTAAACGAGCTCTTTTCAAACCGAAAACGAGGAGCGACAGCCAGGGCAATCCGGCGCACCAGGTAAAAACCAAACACTCACACCGCTTTCCGTGTCCACCTGCTCAAAATTGACCCCAACTTTAAGCTTGTTCATTACTTTTGCAGAGGTTTTCGTCATGAATCAAACAGCGGGAGCCACAAATGCATATCGCAGATGCTCCAAGGGAGGAAAGGTAAGAAAGGATTAACGTGGATAAGTTGAGATTTAAGTCGCTCTTTCCAGCGTCCATTTATGGCGCAGTGCTAGAAAGAGCGTCCGTGATACTGGATATTTGTTTGCAAGCTTACAAAAAGCTGTAGACGCAGTTGTCATCATGTTGGGTTATTGCGCGTTTGTGCGCTTTGGAGATGTTTAAAGATGAGCGCGGATAGAATTTAGGATCAGGGGAAAAACTGTTTAAATTAATGAAAAGGTGCTGATGAGCAGTTTGTGTTAAATATTTTGCAAATAAGTAAAGCCCGTCTGTTTTGTATACACTGCAAAAAATGTTCGTTTCTCTCAAAGCACGTGAAAAAAAGAAACAGATGATAGATGCTCAGTTGCAGTTTTTTTTCCCACACTGATGGGATTTCCTCCTCAGATCTCTTCTGCAATAACTTGACAGTCACCTGCTGTTACACATCCAAAATGATGACACCCTGTACCACAGCTGTTTTACCAAGCCTGTGACCCACATAACAAGGCTGCTTCTGCTGCTGTGTGTAGATGCAGTCAACAGGGAGAAAGACTGGGAAGAGAGGGTTTGAGGCTGAGAGAGAGTGAGGTGGGTTTAAAAGAGGAGGAAGCAGCAAAGCTGGAAAATGTGGGAGGAAAGAGATGGAAAAGGAGTGAGGAGGAGAAGGAAGAGAGGGTTTTTCCAGGCTCTGGTGTTTGTGTGTGTATGTGTGTATCATTCCCAGCACATCTGGCTCTGTCAACGTGCAAATTGAAGGATGAAAGCTTATTCATCACCACCAGCGATAACACATGCATACTTCACAGTGCTTACAAATATGGTTTATTAGATGCAAATATTTGGATTGATGGATTGAAGTATATCAATTAGAGAGGTACCTGTTCATTCATAGAGGTGTTTAGAAAGATCTGTTAAATGAGCTCGATGGGTGTGGACTTGAATTAATACACGCTGATGCGTTGTGTTTGTTATCACTCTCAGTTTAATTGAGAGAGAGACGGGCTTGTTTTCCTTCTCAGCATGAAGGTGCAGACCACATCTCACACTGGGAATCCAGGGACTTCAGAACGAAGCTCTTGAGTTGAATACATGCAGTGAGCCTGCAAAATGCATGAATTTTTAATACGTAAGTAAAGGCCAGATGATGGAAAAAATATTGTCATATGTGAAAAAAGAAACACTGAAGATCTTTATTTATTATTATAACAGGACCTATTGTTGAAGAGAGTTCTTTTGAAGTGACTCCAAAATGAGGTACCTTCCTCTTTTTGTACTGCGGCACATAGGAAAAACTCACCAAACTCACCCAGTATGAAATAGTTGAAATAAAAAGGCCTGGTTAAAAGTAAAGAAATAGTTTTAAAGGTTGTAAAAATATTTTTAAGCCGTTTTTACAATGCTATGCAGTAATAGATGAATGGTTCAAATAAGTAAATGCTGCACATAAATTGCTGAAATAGCTCAGATTACCGTGAATGGCTGAATTCAGATAGAGGACATTATTTATTTATTTTTTTGTATAGAGAGATTTAAGTAAAGAAAAAAAAGACTAAAATAGTTTAAGATAATCGGTAAATTATTAACACCCCTTGGCCATGATCTCTGATCCCACTATATTAAAAACAGACATGATAGTGGAAATCACTGCATGTACTTCCACCATTCCATCAAACAGTGAACAGTTAGTCACCGAATCCACAAACACAAGTTAAAATTCTACCATGCAATGAAAATAACATTTAATAAGCATTATACAGAAATGGTGCACCTCCTCTAGCTCCATGCTCATTCAACTGAGCTGAAGTAGAAAACTGAGTTAAATAAGCAGCTGAATCAAAGCACTTCAGATGGCATGGGCATGCGTTAATGCACACTGTATGGGGAACTTGCACATCTGTCCCATTAATGCTCTAGATGCTAGTTTTAGAGCAATGCCAAACAGGCAGTTTTTCAGGGAAGACCTTGCTTGTTTTAGCAAGTTAATGCCAAACCATATTTTGCATGTATTATATCAGTAAAATAATCAGGGTTGAAAAGATAAAATCCTGTATCAAATGAGACTGGGGGCATAGTTCCCTTCTCCCAGAGTTCCCAGCCTCTTACAGAACAGGTGATGCAACACAGTGGTAAATATGCTCCTGTTCCAAGTGGTTTCACTTGGCTTCAAGTTCAAAGTGAGCTGCTTCTTTTTTTCTTTTTTTTTTTAAATCATTAATTCCTCAGTTTCATCATTGATATGTTACCTTTGCTCTATTTCTTCACATTTCGGATGTAAATGATTTGCACATCATATTTTAATTTTGACTTTGTTTTGAACTTCTCAACTTTTCTCAGAACAGAGATTATACTTTCATTGTTTTCTGATATCAAGCAACAGTTAATGAGCTGGAGGTGTGAGAGCTGAAGTTAGAGAGGCAAAGCTGAGATGGTTTGGACATGTGCAGAGGAGGGATATAGTGAACAAAGGATGCTGGAGATGGAGCTACCAGGCAGGAGGAAAAGAGGAAAATCACAGAGAAGATTCATGGATGCAGTGAAGGAGGACATGCAGAGGGTTGATGAGACAGAAGGAGATGCTAGGGATAGGATGAGATGGAGGGAAAAGATCTGCTGTGGTGACCTCTAAAGGGAGCAGCCAAAAGAAGAAGAAGGTTTTAAATGACCAGGATTTTACTTTGTGTCAGCAGCATAAATGCTTCTTTTAAACTTCTAAACATTGACTGTAAAGGTGTATAAAAATATGTTAAGTCTACATTATGTTAACAGTGTTAAACAGCATCCAGATCATTTGAAATGAACATCCGAAACGTGACAGATAGTGTAGGTCATGCTAAACTTAATTCTGCTCAATATTAATTCTAAGTCTTTATAAGCTTATTGGTGCAGCTCTCCACAAGAGTCCCAACAGTTTCTAATGGAGTCCCTTGGGAAAATTAATTGCCCACCCCTGGTGTAGATAAAAGGTGGCTGAGTTTAAACAGGTTGGGATCCTCTGCCATAGAAGACTCTGCCTGCCATACGAGTCATTTATTTATCGTTGACTTGCATTTAAGCGTTTTGCTCTCATTTCTGCAGTGTTTTGTGTGTTTGTTTGTTTTTCCAGAATGCTGATATTATTGTCCATAAAATATTTATGATGTCCTTTCACTCACTGCTTGTTCTAATTCTGGGGTGTTTCATCTCCTCTTACCCGTCAACACTGTGAGAGAAAATAGAATCAGACTAAACGGCTCTCCAGACAGCAGTGTCCGTTTCATTATCTGTCCCGTGGCCACTTTTAGCCCACCGGCAGGATGCTCTGCGATTTCAAACAGTTCTTTTTTTTTTGCTGTTTTTTGTGCCTGCGTGAATCTTTAGTTCTGCAGAAAATTTCTCTTTGAGTCGCCTGTCTCTTCCTGTGGACTTTCTATTTCTAGTCTTGTTGACAGCCATCCTGTGAGACTTTTCATTGTGGATTAATGACGCACCGATTGGATCTGCATGTGTTCTGCAGGCCTCCCAACGGGATAACGCCTCATATGGTCATGGTTATCAGTTTGGGACAAGACATGACATGTTTATAAACACCTGAAATGAATGGCGAGCAGGTGTGCTGTGACTATTTTAGGATCCTTTGGTTTCCCATCAAACCCAGAAGAGGGAAAAAATCTATTTAGGAGCATTTCAAAATAAGCCTGTAAGCCTGTGCTGAAGATGTTTCCTGCACCAATGTCATTGGTGTATTTCTGTCATTCCCGCAGCTACATGGAGGTGCTGGGATATCACAAGCAGCTTTATAGGACTTTGATTGTGTTATCTGTAACAGCAACAGAACCTCTCATCTTCCTTATCACTGATCAGCCGCTTTCTCGAGGCTTGGGGGGGGGGCAAAGAAGAGATGGGGCAGAGTAGTTTCGCCACTGTTTGAAATCTTTATAAGTCTTCATAATGTGCAGCAACATCTGGGAGATTTGTGTGTGTGTGTGTGGTGGGGTGCTCTTTCTATCTGCCTTTCTGTATTATTGCCTGTCCTGATGCAGCCAATGTGCTCAGTTTTCACATGATCCCCCTGCAGACATGCAGCACAAAGAGGAAGCCCCTTTAATCTGTTTATTCAAAAGCATTCTGGGAAATGTAGGATGTCATTTGCAGTGACAGCTTATTCAGCCCTTTAATGTGAAATGTGTTTCTCTTTTTCTCCTCTCTGTTTCTGATCTTTGTGCAATTTAAGAGAAAACTTAGACTCTTAAAAGTGTGTGGGATATTTTACTAATCTAATAACATTAATCAGATGGATTATTGGTGGTAATAATTGTTAGCTGAGGCATCAATATTCTAGTTTTCTGCTTTGCTTTAAGCTTGTAAATGTCATTAAGACATCATTTTCCCCCTCTGCTGTGGTCAGGCAATTCTAACCTTCCTTCTATCTGCACTGCTTAATATTATATCTATACCCATATTTAGAGCATACAAGTAGAAGTTACAGCAAAGGCTGTGTGATGTAATCATGCAGGATAATAATATATTGCACATTGTTGTAAAAAAAAAGAAAGCATTAAATTGGATATTGCAGGAATGCCATCATGAAATCTGTAGAAAGGCCACTAGAGGGCAGTGTCGCACTGCAATGTAATAACCTGTAAGGGGGTCTTGGATTGGCTTGGTGGATTATAGAGTTACTGGGCACTTTATTAGCAATACCCACATCAGGCAGTGAAATGCAAAGTAATACAGTAGCTCTGCCTTATATGCTACTATTGTGTTCCTAAAACACAGAAGCTCCCTCTTCCTCATGCATGTTAACCAGATAGACCAGCAATCATTACAGCAGAGCTTTATAGTAGGATTGCATTAGGCAGTGTTTGATAATGGAAGATCCTTTCTTGCTGGGAGCTTTCTGATGGCATGATATAGCACGTAGGCAAAAAGCTCATCTTGAGTTAACATTTTTCCGTGATTCTATACACTAGCTACACTGATTTTAAAATTTGGCTCGCATTCAAAAGCATATTTAATAAATCTAGGCTTTTTAAAAAAAATGTTTTTCTTTTTTACAGCTTGTAAGTTTCCCACTGCTCTGATATCAATTCAGAGCTTAACTTTTTGCCTTTGCGCTACTCCTTTCTTTTTCCTCGTCTCAGTCACAGCAGGCTAGCTCGATTATCTTGGCCCTTGACAGCCCCGCGGCCCTGCACACACACTAAATCCCAATTAGCTCCCTGACTTTCAGAGCCATTTGCAACTTTTGCTAATCTCTGCATCAGCAATACCCAGAGCCCCCCCCCCCCAAATTCTTCTGATTACAGATTCATAACGAGGCTGTGAAAGTTTAACAAAACTAAACTGATTGTCTTGTGCAATGAATATGCATTAACTGCTGCTCCCCAAATGGAAACTGATCACTTGCCTAAATCTGCTATTAAGTAATATTGGACTTTTGTCTTGTCATATAATTTAAGTTCCCACTGAGGCTTATTTGTGCATTTTATTACAGCATGGATTGTTTGGGTGTTTTTAAAGTAAAAGTCATTTGTTTCTACAAATATTGAACTTACATCAGGTGAAAAGCAGTAAATGGATCCTTGCGACGTGCAGGAGCTAAGCTGAAAGGTATTTGGATTGAGGGGAGACTCCTTAATTACCGCAGCTTTTTTGGCCAACAGCAGGGCAAACACCAGTATGAATGTGCCAAGTATTGATCCCTGCTCTCATTATACATGGGGTCCATTGTAATGCACAGTTATCACTCTGACTCCCTCACTGGAGTCTATGGAAATCATGATTGATTTTCTCCCCCTTTCTTTCTTTCTTTTCTTTTTTTTTTTTGCCTGCCTGGTAAACTAGCATCAGAAGGCCTATCTCAATCATGTTTGCACTTTGAATTCCTGTACTCAAGACCCTCTCCTGCTCATTAGCACCAGTAATCTTTTTCTCATTCTGCTGACTCTGGGGGAAAGGAGCCACATCCTCAGTCAAACTGAGCTCAACCTTTGCAGTTTCTGCTTTTGAAGATGCTCTTTCATGCAGTCCTCTAACATATAAAAGCAGCGATCTGGTAGCAATTTGATCAAGTATGTCTTCACTGTATATGTAATAAATAAATAAATAAAATCCACCTTGTGCCTCTCTGTATTTGTATGGAAACTTTTTTTTATAGTGTACACAAAGAAATGGGATTTGGATTCACTTCTTGGAGCTCTGCCTCTGTGAAATGAATAATGCAACACACACACACACACACACACACACACACACACACACACTGAGGGAATAGATTTTCTCACTCTTAAAACCTTTAGGTGACTTTTATTTTTCTTAAATGCATTGCAGGTTGCTAATTCTGCTGCAGTCGCATTCCTGTTTGCAACAACCCATTGGTGTGTGTGCACTTAATCATCAGGTGCTGCAGCGGTGCTCCCCTGCCTGAGCTCATGCTATACAGAGGAAATCCTTGAGGAAACAGGAGCTTTATTACAGTGTGACAGCCTGGGGAACAAAGAAAAATAGAAAAAAAAAGACATGCAAACTCAACATGAGGCTTACGTGGAATTCAAAGTCGCTGCAGTGTTGGTGTTGCTCGGTTGCAGCAACTCAGCTGTGTGGGTTTTTTTTTTTTTTCCCGGGGATGACTGACACCGCAGGGAGTGTAATTGCATGAATCCCCAAGACCTCCCTGGCCTTTAGAGTGAGTGACTGCTTCGCAAAATGCTCGGGTCATGACAACCCATCTGGTGGTGTTTCACAAGCAGTAAACAAGGCCCGGAGAGACAAATGGTGCCACAATAGTAAACAGCAGCCATCGCATGGAAGACAGACACTTGAGCCATATCTAAAATCACAAACTCATCCATTGTGTGGCTCTAGAGGCCTCAGTACATATCAAAACCGACTGAAGTTTCTGCATCCAGCATGTTTCATCCTGTCAGAACCTGTCACAGTGGACTGCACCGTGAGTTTTCCCACTTTTACAACCATCTAGTCTGCGCAAAGAAAAATATCAAAATGTTTCAATGTGCTGACGGCTGCAGGTCAGGCTTAAGTTTGCCCTCTACTGGATGAAAGCGCTCACAAGCCTGAGTGGAGAAACTCCCATATCTCACTCAGCAAAGTGAGTTGGTGCATAATGAGGCTTCTGAAATGATGAAACCATTAAATTAATGGTTTCTTAATGGTGAGACTTAAATGAAGTGGTTTGCATTATACAGAGTTTGGTTTTCAGTTGCACAAATGGTAATAGCAAAAAAAAAAAACCACAATCTCAGAATGGTTTAGTGCTCGTAAAGAGACAGTCTAGCATCACGCTGCTGTTTAATAGAAAGGCAGTGGGACTTTTCATCCTATCATGTAAAACAGCAGGATCTCACTTACTCCAAATAAGCCATCATTTTATTCATATTGATTTTTATGAAAGGGAATATACGGTAGAAATGAAGAACAGAAGTCCTTGTGTATTGTTGGTGTGTTTGATCCTAGAGTTGTAAAATCGGTTCTTGTGCTGAAAATGCAGAAGAAAGCGAGAGGTCACTTTCTGCTCCAGTCACACTGTTTATTCTTATATATCATAAACCCACACAATAACACCCAGGGCAAACTTATGCATTTAATGGCCTTGGTCAGAAATCCAGAGAGATGTTTATATAAATAGCAAATACTTCTTCACGGGTTTGCTACCTGTGCTCTCTATGCTGCAGATATTTCTCAGCAGTATTGTGGTAGACAATATAGAAAAATGAAATGGAAACACTTTTACCTTATCAGTATTTCAAATGCTTTTGAAATGCGTCTTTATGTAAAAGTTCAATTAATACAAAGAAAAATACTTGTTATAGTTAGTCTTCTAAAATGTGTTTCTTTTGCCACTATTCTAACATCAGAGCGTCTCAGTCTGCAGGTTGTCAGTAATGATTAGTGAGTTTGAAGCATCTGTTAAATATCTTGATTGCTGTGAAGTGCAGAGCAGGGTCTTTTTAACAAGTCATTAGTAGTTTGTAAAACACTAGTTAACACTGTTTTAAACTGTGCTCTGTTTTCCACATTCTCCTTACCCTTCATTTGTTGTTGCTCGGATAGTTATCAGTGAATGTGATTAAACAATTAAGTGCTGTGTGTGCAACTGGTGACAGGTTTCCTAATGTGAAAACAGACCTCGCTTTGTCACAGGCTGGCTTTGTTCCACGCTTTTCGAGCTGTTATTTTCCCCACGTCCTCCACCTAACCCACGCCTAAACAGGAGGACTAATAAAGACCTGTGAATCTTTTAGGGATCTGAAGCTCAAACTGTGACCTAAAACTTTAATGGTTTGGGGATCGTGTTTTATCGCAAAATTATTTGTGCTACTTTGAGGGAAGATTGTATTTTAAAGGAGAACTATGGTCAGTTTTCTTACAGTCAGCAAATACCAAAGAAAGACCAAAACCAACAATCTTAAGTATCCCTGTTCTGATTTAGCATATTCCTCTGTGCCACATAGCTCCGTTATTGGACAAAAAACCATCATAAACACATCTCTGAGGCTCTTCATTGCTCCCACTGGCCTGTTTGTGAAATTTATGGGGAATAATGTTTGGAAACATGGACACTTTAAAAGACAAGTTGCGTACCCTTTTTAAAAGTTTGGTGGGAAAGTACACAGTTTGTGTTTAATGATTAATCAAGATCAAATTTAGCTACAGTGTATCAGCTTAATGAATCTCCATCCATCCATCTTCTTCCACTTATCCTTGAACTTTATTCTGAAATGTGTCTAACCCAAATGAGGTGTGTTTGTCTTAAGCCTCAGTCACACATGCCTAGATCCTGGTTGTAGCGGTAAGGTGAGTTTGTGTTGGGCTTTTCACAGTTTCATTTTCCCTTGGCAAGTAGTTGGTGAGCGTCTGCAGTCAGTGTCTTCCATACAAACCTACGGGCAGCCGTAACAATAGGTTAGCAAATAAATCACAAGGAGCCCTCATTACAGTACAACGTTTGTGACCAGCTTCATAAAACGGTTACCAGCAACACACAACAAACTCCGACTGGTCTCTTGGTGTCATGGATTGCTGTGGCAGGCAGAGTTGGATCCCAAAAATGCAGACTCCAGAGGCAAACTTAAACACCATAACTCAGCTTTATTGCTGCCAAACACATAGAAAACAGAAATGCACTCCTGAACAATGGCGCGCGTGCGCGCACACAGCAGGAACACACTGATGACATCACAACAGAGGGAAATGCAGACAATATATACACAGCGACTGACGAGAGACAACAGGAGACAGCTAGAGAGAACAGGTGGACAGAATCATACTAAAGAGACTGGGGGAAGCAAAACTGAACACGCTGCACAAGAAGCAGGATACTACCAAAATAAAACAGGAAATAACACAAACAGGATAACCACACAGACTTGACACACAAGGCACCGGGGAACCAGAAATCAATATGTAAACAATAACTAACAAGAACAGGAAACTATGATAACAGAGCCAAAAGGAACTAAAACACAAAATGCTGGGCACACGGCCCAGGACCAAAACACTTGGCCTGTGCGATAAACACATTTATGTCATTTTGACAGTTTTCCTGGAAA
This sequence comes from Pterophyllum scalare, assembly GCA_024447675.2. Taxonomy (NCBI): domain Eukaryota; kingdom Metazoa; phylum Chordata; class Actinopteri; order Cichliformes; family Cichlidae; genus Pterophyllum; species Pterophyllum scalare. The sequence goes on along the minus strand of JAMQGT020015195.1, from coordinate 68,990 downwards.
CATTACTTGGCAATCTGTGGCAAGATACACTTTGCTGTTCCTGTGTCAGTGTCTTTCATTGATTTCAGTTATATTGAACACCAATACACATGGAAATACGTTACTCTGGAAAGGACGTTGGAAAGAAGTTACACTGCAACTACTGTGCAGTGTTATTGCAGTGCTAACAAAGATTGTATAATCAGCATAGTGGCTAAGATTTTAAATGACAAAATAAATGTTTTGGCGGCAGATTAGAAGATGATGGTGTGCTTCGGTTGTTGACTCATGAAATACAACTCTTCTCACAGAATAAATGTCTAAATCATTGTTGGTGCATTACGTGGATAAATTTGTCTTAGATTTACAAAATTCTGTGGCAGCAGATATTAAACTGTGCTTTTTGCTAAGTAACCATTCGTATATCATCAAATGAACAAGAATGTTTCATCTGAAATGTCTGTTATGCAAAATGTTTATTTTAAAGTTCACATTAAGTAGTCTGACTTGGCATTATAAAACGGGGCCATGTAACCACGTTATCAGATGTGACATTTGAAGATGAGTCTGTGTTATTTCATTTTCTGATTTTTCTGATTTGATCCAGGGAAATTTGGCCTTTAAATCTTTGAGGATGCAAACACTGACTTTTACTAGCTTTTAATGATGTCAAGGCAAAAGAAATGGAACCAATTTATTTCCAGTGCAGCTATTGTTTCGCACTTCCAATTGAAGTTTGGGTTTGTTTCTGAGAAGCCCAGTGTGTCTTGTAAAGAAGCCACAAGGGCTCGTTCCAATGCTGTGAAAGCCTTATCACGCTGGCTTGTTGCAGTGGAACCAGTGGTTCCATAATTCAGCTTCTTTTCATTATAGAAAGTGTGTTCCAGGGAATATCTCAGTCTGTGAAATCCTTTTTATATCCCTCTCCTTAGCTGCTCCATTCAGCAGTGCATACTTGATGATCTTGTATTCTTATGCTCCTGGTTGCCCCTGCGTGTTTCTGCATGGACACTGAGCAACACAGAGCCCTCCCGGCCAGATGCACTAATTAGAATCAGTTTCCTTGATAACAGGTGAAAGTATATTAGCTTTGTGCTCGCTTTGAAAGTAATCAGTTTCTCATTTTAACACAGTTGCAATTCCTTTCTGTGGTGTAATGTTTTCTGTTTTTAGGCTATTAGTTTTTAAAAATCTTGATACTTTTTTTGTTTCCCTATAAGTTAAACTGTCAATGTTTACTGTGTACAAAGCAGATTTTGCGTCACCACAGGCACTCAAATTGCCACTTAAATAGTGTAGGGATTTTCATTACTGCCTTTAAAAGGGAATTTAAACTCTTAACGCTTCACATAATCATTTGAACCAAGACAGTCATTTGGCCCTATTTGGCCTGATTACTTGGCACACTGCTGGCTTGGCCGTGACTTTACATATTGTTTTCCCGGGCTCTGTCCTTGTCTCGCTGCACTTCCAATCTGCAGCCTTTATTGAAATGTATAGCATGGCCCTGCCATGGCCCATTTTCATATAACTGGTAGAGGCAATTTTATTGACTTATTGCAAAAAGCTGGTGTATTGTGGATTGCACAAGCCTCATCTGTCCCCCCGCATCCCTGGCAGTTAAAAAGAAATGATTTGTTGTGTTAACTCCCATGGTGCTCTACATTGCCCTAAAACAAGATGCTGTTCCCCTTGACAATGAACACTCACGGCCTGAACATAAACAACGGTTTTATTGTGCTCCAGTCTGTGAGCTTCCAAATCAATGCTTTGTAAATCATCCTCAGGAGACATGCAAACACAGATCCGCTATGTGTTGCCAAAACATCTATGGACACACTGGCACATTAATACAGATGGATGAAGAGCACGGGGCCAATGCCGTGTAGTGTCAGCCAATAATAATGAGTGCTTTTGTGGCAAAATCGCAGGGAATCTGAAAGATGAAGGGATCAGTGAAGCCATCAACTATCATTTCAGCTCAGTTCTAAACTTGAGCCATCATTAAAGTGTAACAAAAGCATAATACTTTCTGATATTCTGCAACTGCCGAACCTTACCTTGCTGCCTGTTTGTATTAGTTTCAGGTAATGGGTTTCGTGCCTCCAGAGATGGTACAATCTAAAAGGAGCAGCAAGCTGTACACAACAGCAGAAAGTGGGACAGATATACAGGTGCAATGTAGAAAGAAAAAAAAAACTCCTACTCAGCCCTGCCTGTTGGGGTTGCCTGGTTTAGCCTATAGATGTAGTGCTTACAAGTGCGCAGTCTGTTGCATGGCAGAGCCTCAGGGATAAATCTTTGCGCCTCATTATCTCTTCTCTTAACGATAAAGTTAATATATGTATTAATGACTGCACTGTGGCACAATGACTCAAACCGAAAGACTTTATTTATGTCAAACATAGTCAGTGATAATATTTATGAACAGTTTTTCCAGCATGCATGCTGCTTGTGGTCTATAATTGGCTTTTTTCTTACATACAGTTGGTGTTTTCATCCTTAGAAACTGCAGTGTTTGCAAATTGTGGCAGTTCTCACAATGAGTCTTTCCCATCAGTGTGGATTCATCTTAGCCCGCTCTTCTTTGCAGAATCATTTTAATTCAGCCACATTGGAGGGTTTTGAGCATGAACGGCCTGTTTAAGGTCATGCCAAAGGATCTCAGTCTGATTTTGAATAGGCCACTCCAAAACTTTCGGGACACAAACTGATGGCTGGACGTTCGCCTTCATGATCTTCCGACAAAGAGCAGAACTCATGATTCGTCCAGGTCCTGATGCAAAAAAGCAGCCCCAGACTATCACACTACCACCATCATGATCGACCGTTGTTATGATCTTTTTATGAAATGCTGTATGATTTATGCCCGAGGTAAGGGGACACAAACCTTCCAAAACTTTTAGTTTTTGTCTCGTCAGTCCACAGAATATATGTTGCTAATGATCATGCTGTTCTTCTTTATTAAAACATTTTGATATGTCAAGTTTTCACACGGTGCATAACAATTAAGGACATCCTTTTTTTTATATACTTTTTGCTAGAATTTAGATGAGATGGTTGATACTGCTCTCATTTCCGAATTTGTTGCTTTTGTCATCATTGTGCAATAGCTCCAGTCTGTCCAGGACAGACCGATGGTGCCTCTGTAAAATAATTTCACGAGGAGCCAAACATATTATTAAAATGGCTAAATCACCAAAACATCCTAACTGACCTACCTTTATATGTCCTTTAAAAATGGTTACACATAGATAGCTGAAGAACAGGTGAATATTCTGTTGATATATTGCACATCTATACTACATGGCAGACTGATATCACACCCACATCCTAATAATCTATAAGTTTCGCAATGCAAGGCAAAGAATTTTAAAATGGGAATAAATGCTATGGTTTGCATTCTATGGTGGCTTTTACATATTTGCACAAAGACTTTCATTATTATACACCAGTGTATGTTGACAGACCATGTTGATGCAACTGCTGTTATATATTTGTGTAGTGATGTATTCTCTTTCTCCATAATGTGTGTTCACTTTTTTCTGCTTAATAAAATTTCCCTTGTGATGCATTATCTTTATGGAAAGCGCGCACACACACATACGCACACACACACACACACACCGCACTTTGATCCAGTTTTCCACTGTTATTTACCAGATGTTTTCCAGTTTTTCTGGCATGTACACGCAGGCTGTGTGTGAAATGTGACACTAATTTGCATGCTGACAACGATTTCCAGTGAGATTACATTCAGCTGATTGATGGCCACGCCGTTGCCCCAGAAACCACCTTGGGTATGTGATATGACTCTCCCGTTATCAGACATTAAAGCATATTCCTGTAGTTAATCTTCCCAAATGGGCGCTCACAGAAAATATCTGGCATCCATGGGCCTTGACTAGGAATGAAAGACGGCCGTTTCCAGAGGTAATGTATGAATGCAGTTCATCTCAAAGCAGCAAAAATTACAAAGAGAGAAAGTTTCATTATTCGCTGATAAAGTGAAGAAACTATAAGATTTTAGTGTGACTATATGAAGGCAGAGTGTGGTGCTTTGTTAAAGTGAATACGTTCTATTGATAAATCAGTGTCTGATGGTCCAAGACAGTGTGTGGCTGCATAAAAGAAGCTATGACTTACAGTACCAGTCAAAAGTTTGGACACAGCGTCCAAATTTTTGATTGGTACTGTACATATCTACTGTCAAAAGTACGAACACACTGCTGTCCATTTATCAGCCTCTATGCTTTATAGCCAGGTCTACAGAAAAAGCCCATTTGCTATGACAGAACTTGACTGCCCCTCACATATAGACCTGACTGCTTGCCAATCCAGACATCTTGCCTCTGTCTTTAATGTAATCCCATTTATTTACTAATTTTTTACAAACTCTAACTTTTGTTCCTTTATACATTTTTTCCCCAGATTTCTGTGTAAATATTTTTTATACTGTATCTGATTTTTAAATATATTTTTCATTGATACCTTTTATATTTTAAGCACTTTGAATTGCATTGAACTTGAAATGTGATTGCCTCTCCTTAGAGATGAACCGGACTGCAGATTTTGTGGCCTCATAACCCAAAATCATCATTAGACCTATTGGAGTAAATCTCTGCACCCGGCTTCTACATTCTTAGAGAGTTCCAGAAAAATGTATTGTGTACTTTTAGTTCTGTCCTGTACAGACCAAATATATTTTGCACTTAGATGTGTGTTAGATTATCTTGCTTGAAACACGCAGCGCAGCTATTAACACGACATCTGGAGGTATACTTTATGAAATTAATCAAAGAAGGGGGTGGGGAGTTATACTGTTAAATTCAGCGGGCTGTATCTGCCTGATAGATAAATGAGCCACACAGGCCGGCCTTAATGGCTGCTAGCATTACTGAGTAACCAGTTCTAATCATTTTACAGTCAGATGACAGTTGAAAAGTAACAACATGGAAATACTGATGAAGCTGCGGCTTTTATGAAAAGGAGAACAAGTTTTTATTTCACGTGAGAAGTGACAGGTGTGTTAGTTTCATATCAACTCACTGAGTCTTCCTAAGGGAAGCTGATGAACCATAAAAAGCAATACTTTGCTCAAGCTTTTCTCTAAAGTGGGACTGTCCAGTCATACCTAGTAGCTGCAGGTAGGTATAACCGTACATAGCAAATTTGGCTAACTTTCACTACCTGCAAAAATAGACGTGCTGATGCCAAAAACATTAAATTAACTATATCAGTTTGTAGGGATTCAGGTAAGGGGGGGGTGTCACATCAGGCAGTTGTGGTGAAGGACTCTTAAACAAGACTTGAAGCCAACAGTATGCAGTTTGAATGATTTGACTTGACAGGTAACTCAAGTTTGCACAGAGCCTTGCAAAAGAGGATCCACTGGAAGTCTTGTGGGAAAGACACCGGAGGCCACATCTGCCAGAAAGAGAGAAGAGTTAGTCTCTGTGGTTTGAGGAGAGGAAACCTTGATATTTGTTTCAAATTGGATTCTCTTACTTGGATTTTCCAGAAGAAAAGCGGCAGAGGGAGCGACTGGTTAGAGTTCCTCAGGTAGCAGGAGATGGTGGAGGGTGGATAGATAGGTGAACATGCCTGATGAGTATTCAGCAATTCCTTTCCAGAGAACATTATTCCTTTTTTTTTTTTATTATCTCTGCATCCTTTCCATGGATGATTAACTGATAAGGACAGAGTTACATTCATTATTTTCTGTGACACTCGAACTGAATGAGATCTATTTAGTCAAAATATTTAGGTACCTTTTAAATTATTCTCATTTATTAAATAATTCATTAAAACATTAAAAACTCTGTGCGCTCTTTGCGCTGTATCTAGCCCTTTGTCATTTGTCAGCCACCAAGATTACAATCAGACCCCTGCCAGTGTCTGTAATAATGGACTCATTATTCCGAAATAACCGAGAATCCCCATCCATTTTCTTCCTCTTATCCAATTCAGAATAAGCAGTGAGGCTGGGGCCCATCCCAGCTGCCATAGGGCAACAACCAGGGTACACCCCAGGCAGGTCATCAGTCTATCGCAGGGTTAACACACAGTCAGAGACAAACGCTTCACACACGTTTGGCCTCCCATTCACACATGCAGGCAATTTAAAATTACCAGTTAACCTAACAAACATATCCGTGGAGGTCTTCTTGTCTAATCTTAAAAGTCTGGGATTGTTTTTGGCCCGCTTGAAAGGTCTAACAGCAGTATCAGACGGTACCGACTGTGACTGTTACAATTTTCATTAAGCTATTCTTATCTGTCAACTTAGTTACAGCAATAATGACCAATCCTTGTGATTTTCCATCTGTTATCAGTCCATGAGCCGAAACCAAAGATTTCGGTAGGGCGGATCATTGTATGCCTCATAGCACATCACTTTTAAGGACCTTTTGTGTGTCATATCAGCTAATTATGAGCTTTGCTTATTTCAAACAAGAATTTTTCCCCAGTGTAAAGAAATCACCTTCAATTATGTGACATAAAAAAACTGAAAACATCTGAAGCAATGGCTGAGGTGATGGATATTATTGCTGGACCCAGATAGTAACTCTGTGATTGTTGCTTTTTACTCCAGTTCACTTTCGAAAGGACTCTGGGGCACTTTGTTAAAATTACAATCAAGGTCGGGTAAAGTTCACACTGATGTCTGTAAAAATGCAAATCCATCTTCCTGTTGAGACTCTGATACACTATATACTGTAAATCAGAGAAAACATGGAGAAATTATTACTTAAAAATAATACACGGTGACATTTAGTTTTCCTTTCTTGTACTTTTACCCAACACTCCATCCTGCTGAACTGTTCAAGTGTGGTTAGTGAATCCGAAGCCAGCTGCTGTGCTGTGGGAACTCCTCATCCATCCCCGAGCGGAGCCGAGCAGGTTAAAGTGATGAATCTGATCCAAGTTCCTGACAAACGCCTGCTGTTCAAGGCAACTGTTTCATTAATATTCAGATGTGCTTACTGGCTCCATCATGTCGTGGAGGGATGCACATGTCTCCTTAAGTTGGAAGATAATCATCATAACTTTAACATTTTGTGTTGTTAACTGCTGGAAATGACTCTGTGCATCTATATATTATATTATTACTATTTGAACTACTGAAATATTCAAACTTTTATGTTACATTTTTCAATCCGAGCGCCACGTTAGTTCACGATCTTTCTTGCTCTGTATGTGGCAGTGATACCGCTAGACCTCCTGCATAGAAGCTGCAAGATTAATGTGTGCTTTACACGCTTATGCACCATTTTTCTGGCCTTTGAGTTCATTAGAGATGGTAACGATCTGTTGCCTTGACAGTCCGGGGCAGGGAAGGTCATCACAAACCTCTTATCTAGATTATTAAGCTCCCCACCAGCGGAGAAGTGAGCCTGGCGTTTTTTTTTTTAGAGAAAGGTGTTTGAGATGCAAATCACTTAATAGTATGTGCACTGAAACTGTTGCTTCCTGCTGCTCAGTAATGGCCTTCAAATGCAGCTATCTCTGGTTCACTTTTCACTCTTAACCTGTAGCTAAAATGAGCCACATTTGAACTCAAACTTACTCTCAGTTAAAGACAAGCTGGTTGTACCGGGAAAGGTTTTGGTGACCATCTCAGTTACGTAGGCTTGATTTAGTTTGAGACTGATATTGCTGACAGTAATTTTATTCTTCTTTGTGGCAAGTCCAGTATCTCTCAAGCTGTCAATGCAACAGCAAAAGACAACAGTGACAGCAGTGTAGAAGATACCATGGTATCAAGTAATTAAGTTGATAATGAAACCATTGATTTGTCCTGTGAAGATCTCGGTTAAGTTTATTGTGCTGGATGACTGCCATCACCAGAATGAAGCTTTATTTTCTGGACTCACTCCACTGGGGATCCGGGCCAATCAATCCAGGATTTCAGTACGTTTTAATCATTTTTGTCTAAAGGGGCTTTCTGGCTCTTCAAAGAGGCTTGACTTGGAATGCACCCAGTCCCCAAAAACACAGCTATAAATACTGAGAAAGACATGTTCAGTTATACTGTAGTCACTCCATGATATGATGCAGAGGTTATAAAGAAGAGTGTCTCTGTGGACATCTTCTTGTCCAGTCTTCAAAGTTTGGGATTTTTCCCAACGTAACCAAGAACAGAATCAGAGTCGGGGTGTGTAAAACAAATATGGCAAATTTTGGATGTGTGCACATTTGCGTGTTGTGCCCTTGCAGGAATTCCATTTTGGCCTCTGGAGCTCTGTGCTAAATCTAATCCTTATACAGTTGGTCAAAAAGGCATACACACCAGCCCTCATTGCTGCTGTAGTGCCTTCTAATCATCCAAGAACTTTTGGGGCAGAGTTTTAGGGGCTTACTGTTGCTTATTGATCAGACAGACCCGGCAGCTGCTGTGTAAACTGGTGTGAAGTTATTAATGACAGTGTAAAGAAAATGATAGTAGCAACATTTCTGGCTGTCACCCTCTTGGCTTGCTGTATCCTGACATGACCGTATTTGGATGAGATGTTGGAGTGCCAAGTTACCAGGAACATGTTGTATAAACTGTGTGGGTTCATTGCACAGATACCTGCTAATTAGTGTATACATTTAAATGACAGGCTAATACAGTGTCATTCCGCAGAAAATAAACTGAGCACACAATTCTCTCCGTGTTTATTATTTTTGTCAATTTTCTGCTTAAATTCAAAGTTAGTATTTGCACTTAATAATTAAATTATTTGTATCAGGTGATCATTACACAGAAATATGGCTACAGGTAACTTTGTAATGTGGAAAGTTCATAATCTGCTTATGTCACATTAAATTGTGATTACACACAAATAAAATGCATTATTTGGAGTGTTATTCTGTTGTAAAGCTGCAGATTTCATGGAAATGAGAATTTTCTATTTAAATGTACCATGGTAAACTTGTTTGGCTGTTTAAAGGATAAGATCACCCACATTACCAAAAAAAAAAGAGACTATTTTATGTATATATTTATACCAGTTTTCAGTGCTGGTATGGCATTACTCTTTATCTAGCAGAGCAGGGAGTTAGGATGTGGAGGCTGAGGATGTCACTGGGCTTTTAGGATATGTGAATTTTATCCTGAGCATTTTTCATGTTTTTTTCTCATGTTCACACTGCTGAACCCTAATCATAGATGAACCAGTGTTATTTACCACAACCATGAACTCTTTTACCAGACTGTAGTTAATATTTGTGGATATCCTACAAAAATGAGAATTTAAAAATCATTTAATAAAATTGATTATGTAGAATCTTCTGCTTTCAGTCGTCTTCTTTGGTGATATAGCTGCTTTTTTATTTATTTTTACTTTCTTTATGTTTATAGTAAATTGATAAATGGGTATACTGCATGACTGCATTACAAATATTTTCAATTTTTTATGCACTGTGCATGTTGCCACCGGTTTACTGTAATTCTGCCAGCCGTGCACTTTGTTTCTCTGTACTGGAGTCAGACAGCAGCAGTCGACACTCACGCAGATTTTCTCTCACCAGCAGAGCTTCCATGCAGCTTGCTAGCTTTGGCAGCTGTCAGGTCTGTGGCAGTCAACTGCTCTTTTTTGTGAAGCTTTACAGTGTAGTAGCACTTAGCCAACCCCGTCCAGCCATTTTCTCTGAGAGTCTTAACATCAGGCAGCTGCTGCCTGCTTCTGCACAACCAACGTTGTTGTTACAGATGTCCTTGGCTGCCACACCTGTATGTGATGTTACCTAGCTTTGGCTGATATGTTTAGCAGGGAAATAAACAACATGCTGAATTCAATCTTGCATGTGTACTAGGGCCAGCTTGCGGGGTTGAAAGGAGTTCATGTCATGTTTGATGCATAAACCCTGATTAAATGTGAACCTATCAGCAAGGCATAAAGCACCAATTTACGAGAATTTCATGCCAGGAGTTATAAATTATAAGTTATAAAGGTTATCCTTTAAGCATGCATTTGACAGAACTCCATGAAGCAGTTATGAAGGAAATCAATAAAAAATGCAGACACAGTAATGAAGCAGCACAGCCTGCAACCTATCTCTGCATTCTCCCTCTGTCAGCAGTCCAGCTGCTGGCGAGGGAGCCCAAAGCCCCCATTAGGTTGTTTTGACAGCCTTATCCACAGTAATTAATACCAGGCACTTTTAAATGAGATTTACGTGAGGCGTGCTGTTTGCACTTCCCAGTTGAGGGAACCTGCTCTCGGTGAACTGCTGCTGTGAGTTTAGGACACTCAGCTCCCCGCTGCATCATCAGTATACAGCATTTTATTCAGTAAACACTTGGAGTCACGAAATTCAGAAGATTTCAGGCTGGTATTTATTTATAAAGATCATGAGCTGGAGAACTAAGACTGCCTCCATCTTGAAAGCTGAAAAATAGCACTGAGTATAATCCATAATCCACATCTATGTAATTTAGTTCCCTTTTGTCTTAATCTTCTGCCTCTTCTTCTTTTGGCTGCTCCCATGAGGGGAATCGTGTGCCTGCATCTCACCCTATCTCTCCTCTTCTGTCCCACCAACCCTTTGCAAGGCCTCCTTCAGTGTCTTAATCTCTTGCATGATATATGCTGATTCCAATAAAAGGAATCAATAAGAAACAAATGGCTTTGCTCCATTTCAAGAAGACATTACCAGTTGTTAAGACTGCACATGATTCATCTGCTCCTCTCTGTAAGGTTTTTTTTTATGTTGCTGTTTCTCATCATATGACTTTAAAGCTTCTGTGCCGAGAAGAAGTCAATAATCTGAGTGGTAATTAAGTGGCTACTGAGTTTAAATACGGAGCTACAAGCACCATGTAGTGTTACCTTTATGGTTTTAATAGAAGCAATGCATGAATTGAAAGCTTTTCCTCTCTCTGATGGAATTAATAATAATAATAATAAAAAAAACTACTTTTAGTATAAACTCTAAAGACAAGGGTTCCTAAACTGTTTTGGCTTCCTGAAACTTTCTGAAATCTGACTGTTTTAACTTTGTTTTTAAATTACTTTTTGAGCAAGTGACTAATGGGTAATTATCACACAAGGATCCACAGTTATCTCTGCTGTCCAAAGTCACCGTAGTGGAAATGCAGCCAGCAGAAGCTGAAATCAGAGTGTGTTTGACTATACACTAAATAAATCATGCATTCTGACGCACTCAAAATGGGCACATAAAGTAACATAACTGGTGCGAGTCGATCTGCCCCTGTGTTCAGAAAAATTGTAACAGATTTGCAGCACAATCAGTCAAGTGTGGAGTATCTTCAAAATAAATTTTAAAAAAAGTAATAATAATAATAAACAGGAAAACTGTATCACTGAGCCACTTCTCACAGCAAGGAGGGCAAAGTGCAGGAAGGAGCGCTTTCACAGGTCATTCATCCCAACAGCAGTTAGACTGGATAACACATCATGATGTCATGAGTCACTTGGACACTTTACCTCCACTGCCATCACTTTATGCACATAGTGTACTTTACATATAGTACATATACATTTTATTTATTTACACTCCCACCCATAATCCATACTGTGTATGCTGTATACAAATAACCAGCTACAAATATATATAGTGTTTTGATATTTGTATATACTGTTGATGTATATGTGTGTATATGTATATTGATATATATTTATGTATATAGTCTTTTCTGTTTTATTCTATTTTATTTCATCCTTCTCTGTACTTGAGCAGCTGTAATATGCAATTTTCCCATCATGGGATCATTAAAATTTATCTTATCTTATCTGATCTTATATAAGTTATCACCCCCCCCCTAACAATAGCCCAAATTAGAAATAAATATTTTAGTAAAGCTTTAAATATTAAAGCTTTGCTCTCATGTTAAATACATACATGTCATACTAAATATACTGTATAAAAATATATATAAAAAGCGTTTTCTTCCTATCATGTGAATGAATGTGAGCTTTAAAATTGATGAAATAGTGTAGAAAAAAACAAACTTTTTTCCCATCCTGATGATAAAGCCCCCTCAAAATGATTATTCCCTCAGGGTGGGGACCATCTATGTACACATACAGCAGGGGTCATGTTATTGGCAGACTACATATATGACGTTTTTGTACATTTAGGCTGGCTTAAGATAAGGGGTACTGAAAGGGACAAAAAAAATTCTCATCAAAAGTTTATCATAAAGCCTCACAGGCGTCCCTTTCCTTTAGTCATGACCTTTAAGGATTTAAATTTTTGAGAAATGTAAAGTATTTTGACAGATTGTTGTGACAGATACAGAACTTAATGCCGATGGTGGTGATATGTCAACATTACAGCTGATTGCAGCTGACCTGGCGCCAGCTTCTCTACAGTCGGTCTTACAGCCATGATCACTTGCGTCTTTCCATCCCATTAAATATGTGCAGCTTCTGGAAGAAGGAAAAAAAAACGGTGCCAGTTTCCCTGTTCCACAGGAAATGGGATTTTTTTTTGTAGCCTATCTTACCTCGCACCTCTTCCAAACAGGAAAATCAGCGATCTCACTCAAACTTATCTCTCATTCGCGCTTTAATGTTTACTATGTGGTTTGAGGTTTTGTGTGCGATGAAGGACAATACCGCCAGTACAAATATTCGGCAGTACACCGAAGAACCCACGTTGTTTCCTTTCGTTCCTGTTAGGTTGTAAGCCCACCCACTTATTAACTGTCTCACTATCTGAGGGTCTGGCTGGGAAGCGGCGGGGAAGGAGAGCTGACAGAAGCTGTCCAAAAGTCCACATATCCAACCTTTCAGAAGCAGCTCAGAGCGGCGGCGGAAGGAAAAAAATGAAGGAAAAGAGTCTAATTGAGACTGCAAAAATGCAGGGCAACGTATTGGTAAGATAGCTTTTTGACTCGTACGTATTGTATGACGCCGATTTCGTTCCTTTTTACAAATCCGTTTGTTCCCGTTATCCATAGCCTATGCGCTTTGACGCGCAACCGATGTTTTGGAAATGTATACCTTTGGAATATATACCGTTTACCTTTTGCACCTGTCATGTCCATGTGAGGTGATTTCTAATAGTTCACGCCCTTTTTGATTTCACGTGTCCTTTCCTGCTTCCAAGTACAGCCGATCTAATGGAGCCAGAAGAGACATGAATCATAGTTAAAGCAGTTTGAAAGTTTTGTCCTGTTTTTATGGGGCCATTCATAATGACTGCTGAGTTTTGGCTTTGTCTCTTTTGCCTCGTGAAGCTTCTGAGGGCAGAGGTAACCTTTTGCCCAAGGAGGGTCCCATTAATATTTTATTGCATCTAAAGCTGTGAGGTGCAGGATATATGACTCTGGCTGTCCTTGTGCTGGGAGCTGAACGCAGCTATATGATTGTATGTATGAGGAGAGTGAACACCAAGTGTCCTCTGGGGCGCTTTGGGATATTAAAGGCCACTGTCTTGCCTATTACAGCCTTTTGAGCCTTTAAATTTTTGATTTTGGGAATATTATAGTTCATCGTGCATTATCATATTATTTCATGCCTTATGACCCTTTGCTGATGTCGCTTGAACGCTTGCTGAAATTCTCATCCAATCAACTTTGTTCTTAGTGGGTTTAGTTTGGGGTAATTTTTTTTCGATTTTCCCCCATGATTTCTTTATTTATAGCTGAATAAGCCTAGCTCTGCAAACACTCAAGGCCATTTTGGAAGATGTGGGGCACAGCTGTGTGGAGTCAGGCTTTTCCAAACGGTTCCTTCACTTAAGATCGTCTTTTTCTGCCCATGGCCTTATGGTGTGCGGGGATGTGCAGAGTGTGTTTATCTCTTTGATCCCTGTGTAATGAAAAGTAAACATGGGTGTTTATCATGAGGATTTTGGTCAACTTCCAAATCAGAAATGCACTTGCACTGAATGAGATATAAAGTGAAAATGATTTTAATTTTAGTTGCATGTCTAAAGGGAAAAAAGAAAAACTGCCTATCAGCACCTCTAAAGCCCACTAATTAACACTTATCTTGAAGGCAAAAACAAGAAGGTGTAATTTACTTGGGATTATGTGCAGGACTGCTTCTTGGCTTATACATTATCCTCTAAAAGTTTTGGAGTTAGCCTTTCACTGAATGGTGCACTATGTTGTCAAAAGTATTCACTCACGCATTCAAATTATTGAATTCAGGTGTTCCAGTCGCTCCCATGACCACAGGTGTATAAATCAAGCACCTAGGCATGCAGACTGCTTCTAGAAACATTTGTGAAAAAATGGGTCTCTCTCAGGAGCTCAGTGAATTCCAGCGTAATACCGTGAAATTTCATAACTACTAAATAATCCACAGTCAACTGTTAGTGGGATTATAACAAAGTGGAAGCAATTGGGAATGACAGCAATTCAGCCATGAAGTGGTAGGCCATGTAAAAGTCACAGAGGTCACTGAGCAGGATCAGTCAATGCTGAGGCAGGCAGTGCGCAGAGCTCATTAACTTTCTGCAGAGTCAATCACTACACACCTCCAAACTTCATGTGGCCTTCAGATTAGCTCAAGAACAGTGTGTAAAGAGTTTCATGGAATAGGTGCAATGCAAAGGGTCATATACAGTGGTGTAAAGCATGCTGCCACTGGACTCTAGGGCAGTGGAGATTCATTCTCTGGTGTGAGGAATGACACTTTTCCATCTGGCAGTCTGATAGATGGGGAGAACGGTACTTGTTTGTGTAAAGTTTGGTGGAGGGGGTATTATGGTGTGAGGTTGTTTTTCAGGAGCTGGGTTTAGTCCCTTAGTTCCAGTGAAAAAAACTCTTAATGCTTCAGCGTACACAGTCCTGCCACTGGCTTTACAACATAATGTTTTATTATATTGTAGTATTCTGAAAAGTGGAATTTTTTTTTTGAGATTTTCCAAACAATACAGTCTGCAATTTTGTCCCAGAGGTTTAATCCATTTTGGCATCTTGTGTGACGTCTGTGACTTGCTAGCACAGTTTACTGTCTGGATTTACAGGACGAGATGCCAGAAGTATAGAAGAGTTTTGTCCAATACACAATAAGGTGTTTGTGTAGCTTTATGGTGGTCTACTTAATTCATGGTCTTTATTCATATTCATATAGCTGCTTCCTTAAATTCAAGTTTTCAGTTCAGTTCATCAAAGATATCAAAAAGTACAATAATATTTTATACGAGATCTCAAAAATAACCATTTTTCAGAATATTGGAAATGCTTAATATTGGTAGATGTATTTTAAAGTGACTTTATTTTAGCATTACAAAAAGAGCACAGATCTGCACACACGCACCGATATGCAAGAGAGTGCTGCACTAAGTGTGTTTTTGCTAGCCTGATTCCTAACTGCTAACTAGCCTTTACTGTGTGCATCAACTCTACACTGAGGATGTGAGGCTGAGAGGCACCTCTGTCTCTTTTTATGTGCCAGTGATGGGCAACATTTGGATCGCTGTTACACTGAATGTTGGGACCTATCTAGACACTTTATGGCTGATTTCAATACCTTAATCGCCGCTGTTGGCTGCACTTCACAATGGTGGCAGCATTTTCACTCACTTCCCGCAACAAGAGATGATTAAGTTGTATCTTTAAAGGGGATGGATTGGCTGGCAAACCACTGTCACAGTCCTACTATCGCACTGATTTTGTCAAAATTATTTTTATTCATCCACAATTTTTTTTTTTAAATTTAAGTACAGAACTATGATAATTCCCCTGATGCAAAAACACAGGCTTCAGACTACTCTAAACACTCAGATTCCAATCATTTATGCTAGAAGCCATACCTACTGTACCTATTATTCAAACTCTGTTTGCAATGGGCAGCCAATCACAAGAAAGTTACTTTAAAGGTAGATGTGATAAAACACCAAGGTCCAGTATTAGATAAATATTTTGATCTGTAAATCATACAAAGCATCTCTTGTAGAGGGCAAATAATGAGGTCAATGTGTGTACAAGAAATCCCTGTACAGTACTTGAAAAGCTTAAGCTTCAGATTGCTCTAAACACTCTTCTTTGCAACCATCTCAGGCGTGCAGTTTTTTTTTGGAGGACAAAAGCTCCACCCACCTGTCATTCAAACTTTCAAGTCTGTTTCACTTATTGGAAAGTTTACTTAAAGGGAGTGAGAAGTGTGGAGAAACACTGTGTTTCAGACAGTGGATGAACTGAGGGCTTGCAACAGGTTCCAATGTGAGATAAATAAGGATAATTTTGAACTGTGAATCATGCAAAGCTACCTTAATACAATAAATATAGTGGGTTGGAAATTAAATTGTATCATATTATGCATCAAAGCTTCTCTTAGGCCTATCATGGTATGAGGTTTGTTAGCCCCATCTCCCTCTATCTCCCACTCGTAATGGCAACAAAGCAGATAATGTACTTTTACTTGACAGGTTTGTTATCCCGAGTGATTGCTTCCTTCACAGGAAGCACATAAGCTCATGAGACAGAGGCTAACTGTAGTGCCTCAGTGGTCCTCTCAGTCACGGGGAGAAATCTGCACAGCGTGATTTCTGACCACCAAGCATGATAGCTGGGGAGTTGTTGTTGGCCGTCTGGGATTCTGTGTGCAAGGGAAGTACATAGTACTTGAAAATGGGTGGCAAGAACCCCTAAGGTGTTTTGCCTGCACAGGAAATTGCAGCTCATCAAGTCTGCATCCAGATGCCTAAAGGGGTAATGACAGCGAAGATGTTACCATGGGATACATCGGCTATTATCTCACCCGTTCACTTGCAGTACAGTGTGTGCAGAGCTCAGTGTGCTTGATGTCAGCAAATGTATGAGCTTCTGGCCTAAGTGCGACACTGTTCCGAAACGGCTCAGATGCTTGTTCTCCAGCTTTCACTGTGTTATGTCTAATTGTTCTCTGGCATGGCATCCTTCAAGGGCACAGACGGCTCTGTTGTTGAACAACTAATGATTTGTTTCCCTCGGCTGAAATTGGGTAAAAAAAAAAACAACAACAAAAAACAAAACAAAGAAGAGGAATAATGGACTGAGAGATTTATCTCTAGCAGAAGAGAGGCATTCAAAAGACTAACCAGAAAGAGTCCCTGTTGTCATGGTAATATTTGAGACGGTTTTGAGTTCTCAGTTTAAGTAAACATTGGCGCTCATCCAGTGAGTGCTTATGTTGTCTCATTAACTTCAAAGCACGTGGCTACGTGATGCAAAGATTCACTTCAGTTCACCTTGACTCAAAATAGGGGTTTCATTTTAATATAGTTTCTCCTACATATTTTAAGCAATGATTTATGCTGCATGATAAAAGAATGAAACCATCTGCCAAAGTAAATCTCCAGTACTCAGATATTTTACGTCATCCTGAAATCTTTAGCCATCATAATTCTGCAGGTCATTTAAGGACTGAGGCTTCACTCTTGCTGAACTACAATACAAACTACAGAATTACAGCCACATACAAATTAAGCTGTAATTTTCTTGTAAGTGTTCTGTAGTGGACAAAGTTTGGACTGAGAGACACGTTTCGAAGCGACTAAACCTACAGTAGCCCCAGCTGCAGAGGTGGCACAGATACAGGCATTCTTCACTTAAGTAGAATTAGAAGAAGTTGAAGAACTGATTAGACTTCTTTGCTCCAGTAAAAGTGAGAAAGTACAGGCTAAAATGTAAGCTCTTTGGAGCTATTTTTTGCAAAGGAAACTGAACCTTATGTTATATTAATAGAATAACAAAACAATATCAATTCATGGGAACACAAACATTATTTCAACCTAAATTCAAATTCTAATGAATGTGCTATTATGTAGAAGTAGAGAAAAATAAAGGGAATATATATTTTAAAAAAAGGAGCTCTATTTGCTGTTACCTACATTGTAGATATGGTGACTTTTCCTCCACACCTAAACAGAAAAATTAAAATTAACAGCTTAAATTCAGCTTGTCTGCTACCCTTGATGGAACCAAAACTGATCATGGACATCACAGCTGCTCTGCACTAGTCAAACATAGTGAATCACAGTAGTGCACTTTAGCACTAAATCGCCTAGTATTTTCATGCAACTTTTATATAACGCATAGTGTACCTCAGTTTGTTTTGCAGGATGTTTGACTGTATAAAAATATATTATGTTATATATTATATTACATGCAAGCTTTTAAATTTCCATTTCCAGTTTATTAAATTCCAATTCTTACCTTTAAAATAATGTTTCTTCTTTCTCTCCTGTCCTGACTTTCTTACATATTTCTCTATTTATGGGTGAAGTTATCTCGCACTCTTTTGTCTTCACATCAAGTATACCTTTAGCTAGCAGACGCACTGTTTGACAAACTGCACAGAAGCTGTTTGTGTGTTATTTGTTTAGCTGTTTTGAAAGTTCAATTTGAAATGACCTGCTACCTAAAAACTTTAATCTAAAGTTATTTTATAAAAATCCATAATTGAATCAATACAAACTCCAAAGGTACTTAGACATGCAAGAAATAAGTCTTTTACTCGGTTGTTTTTTTTTTCATTTTCAGCTTGCTTGAATCATAAATTTATATTTTTTAAAATGCCACATTACTTTATGATCACATTGACACAAAGAATTGAAATTCCATAAACTATATTACTGAATTATTCCCCAGCTTTTCAAGAAACCCTTTAAAAACATCCAAATCAATATCTATAAAAGGTGCAACAAAGGCTGACTTTCAGTTTTTGAACATCTGACATTTTAAAGATAAGCTTATTCCATCAGACAATGGCAATAATCTCAGTGTACAAATTGTCCCCGTTATTGAAGATGAGCCTAATTTGCTTCCCGTTATGTTTTCCCAGAGTGCAGACTGAAAGCAGCTGTTTACTTGTACCTCAAACCGGCTGTTTGCCGTATTCCAGCTGCTTGTGCGCCTTCAGGCTGATGGGTGCATTTTGATTGAGGGGCCAGCGTGCATGATTTGCTGCTCCACTACACAGTTAATGCCTTTTCAATCCAAACTTTATTGCCGGAGGATAACTTGTAGGTGTTATGTCAATAGCTCACTTCACTTGTTTTCATGCCCAGTTGTTTCAAACCACATGAAGAAGAATTGAAATCACAGCGCTGTTTGACCACCTCCGCGTGCATGTTGCTTTATTGATTGCTGTGCAATGCCTGCTGCACCCTGCACTGTGATTTTCCAGACATCTGGTATCTGTGCACCTGTTACCCACTGTCATGTAGTGAGTGAGTCAGCATTTCCATCGCAACTCCGAGGCTTTTAAAAATATCAAGCAGGATTTTAAAAAAAGATATTAGATATTAGTTGCTGTGTTTAAATGCAACTAATGGCTGATTTAATTATCAAATAATTAATATGATTGCTTATTAATGGACCAGTTGCATAATCTGTCAAATGTGTGTAAAATGTCCATCACCTGCTTTCAAATTCCCAAAAGGTGGTGTATGTAAATTTCTTATTGTGTCTAATCTACAGTTGAAAACCTAAAGAAGCAAATTTAATTTTATGTCCTAAAACATATAAATACATAAATATTTTGATTATAAATTGCTGACAGAGAGCAAAATAGCAAAATGTAAGTCATTTATACTGCATGTGCATGCTTGAGGGGATATTTATGTGCTTGATTGGGGTCAGACATGCAACAGTCTGGGAGTGAGGGACGTGATTTATAGTGACCTTTACGCAGGCCGCAGTTTGTCAGCGGTGGCAGTGCACAACAGCAGCATTTCATTAAGCATACTGGAATCTGTCATGCTGAGTGTTTCCCCCTCGGCTACATTTGTTTGTCAAGCAATCAAGCGAAGCTGGCAGATGGCTGGAGTTATCATCCTTTCCAGCATAGCAGCTGAAATCCTATGACAAGGGTAGTTAGTTTTATTTTGTCACTTGTGAAGTCTTTTTGCCCTCAGTGTTTTTTGTTTTCCATCATTTAGTGGTGTCATCATCTGTTCAAGTTGGAGAGAAAACTTGAAGAAGCTCAAAAATAATGGTAAATGGACTTTGATGGAAGGGCTGATCAATACCAGTGATTTAAGGCTCACTTTGTCTTACATGTTCTACCTTGAAAAATTCACTTTCGAGCCTGTAATCAGTCTTGCAACAAAACACACATATTGTGACCTGCTCTTTAATGTCTTGCAGGAACTTCTGTCAAATCGTCATTTTTTTTTCCACATTTCAATTTATTTGACTCTGTTAGGCTTCAGTCACACATGCCAACGGCAATGCCCTAGCAACCACCAGTTGCTTGGGGGGAAAGTGTATTCCCCAACGAGCTGGCGCATTGTTGCTGGAGTTTGCTGGCAATCGCACGGTGAAATTGGTCACAAACAGGCATACATCTCTGCAGCGAAAATTCCTTGTGATTGCTTTGGTTGCTATCAAATTGCTTTGTTTGCTCAGAGTTTGCAAGATGTTTGGAAGATGTCAACATGTCTATACAAGCTCACCAACTACTTGCTAAGTGGTCAAAGTGTGAAAGGTGCGATGGAAACTGGAAACAGAGAGCATGTACCTTCAAAATAAAAGCTGCATCTTTTGAAATACCTTTTGGTTGTAACAGTAAAAGACAACTTTTATTTTGAAGGCAGATGTTCTTGGTTTCCAGTTCATATTGCAGTTTTCCAAGTTCAACTTTTGAAAAAAAAATTTTGGAGCCTATAATCAGCTTTGGAACAGAAAACAGCCATCCTACTCATATGACCTGCCCCATGGCAACCGTGGCAATCTGCTAGTGACCAAAGCAATCACAACAAGGTTTCCAGTGCAGCACCCTCTTTGCAACAGTCGGGGAATACATATTTTTCCCCTCATGACCAGGAGGTCGGTGACTGGTCTCTGGGTCTGTGTGACAGAGGCATAAAACCTTTACAAAAGGAAAATCTGAAACTCACATATCATTTAACATGTTACATTTTGATTCTGACTTGCTCCCGTAACACCCACAGTTCAAAAATGTTTGTTTTTGTCAGATTAACTACCTCTTGCCAACCAGACCTAAGCTGCATTTAATTCACAAGAGCTTGAGCTTCTCATACGCTGTGTCGACACAGGAACTGTAGCATGAGCAGCATGTTAGCAGAGCTGTAGGAGCTTGAGTCCTCCATCTGTATCTACACAGGAGGCATTCTGGCAGAGCACTGTTTGAAGGCCATTCGGGTTCTGCCAGTTCTTTGAGCTCAGCTCACAGCCACTGAGGGCTGCTTAGTGTAAACTACCTGCCATTTTGTGGTGGGATCACACCAGCCACAGTGGTCCGCTCAACATAAAGCTATGTGAAGCTACAAGCAGGTAGCTAAGCTCATCGTACAGACTTGTATCATAAATCTTGCTCCTAGCGCCTCTAACATGTGAGATCTCACATAATAGTGGGTGAGCTTCTCATTCAACACTATCTACACAGGAGGTGTAGCATGGGCAGTGTGTTAGCAGAGCTGCAGGAGCTCCTGTCCTCCATCTGTGTCTAGACAGGTAACTTTTTTTTTTTTTTAAACCTTTATTTTACCAGGTAAAAAATTTTGAGAACTAGTTCTCATTTACAAACATGACCTGGTCAAGAGGCCCCAATCAAATCAGGTCCACTACACATGAATATACATAAACCATATAAATATACAAACATACCAAAAGCAATCAATCAAGCGATAAATTGGAGATTAACATGAGCATGCATGTAAATGATGACAACTGGGTAAAAACAGGAATGAGAAGAAGAATAGATGAGTTAGCATAAAGGGAGAGAGGGGACATTAATGTGTGTGTGTGTGTGTGTGTGTGTGTGCATTGTACGCATGTATGAATATATATAGGAGAAAGTGTATGTGGGTATGTAAATCAGTGTGACCTGGGGTGATCAGCATGAGCAATAGTCAACTATAATCTGTTGAATTTTATGGTTGAAAGTAGTCAGAGATGTTAAAGTTGCAAGTTTGAGGGAGCTTTGTAAAGTGTTCCGGTCATTTGCTGCTGCAAAGCGAAAGGAGTTGCAGCCAAAAACAGTAGAGGGATTGGGAATGGTGAGCTTGATGTATTCACTTGACCTTGTGTGATATTTATTATGGGCTACATGAAGAAGAGATGACAGATAAGGTGGTGTCTTGCCCAGGATTGTGTTATAGATGAAGTGAAACTTTCAGATATACAGTGAGAGTCTGTGTCAGTCAGTGCTGGGAGCTTGACACGCAATTAGCTGTTTAAGACAACTAGAAAACATGCTGACATTAAAACCTGTATTTAAACTTGGCCTTCATTTGATTTTAACCAGACACTTTTTGCCTGCAACACCACAGTATCAACAAAATAGTACTTAAAGTACTTAAAACTTCCTTTATGATATTTGCTGCTTCTGCTGTTGTTTTCCAAGATCACATTTTGCCATGATGACACACACTCACAAGGTGAAAACAATACCATCTATGCTTCAGGCTGCATTTATGAGCTTATAGTGCAAGCAGTTATGTGGCCAGTAGACAGCAGCGCTGATTAAAATAGAATTGAGATGGAAGACTGAAAAATGCAACTGAAACACCTTCTGTGTAGGCTGTAACACAGTTAATTTCTCAAAATGTTGAACTCAACCGTTTATGCTGTGGATAAAAAATAAAAGTATCATAGTCTGTTGGCGCAACTGCGTTCACAAAGGTTGATCAAAACAGCTTCTTGTGATATATTTAGTCCTTTTAGCACATTTACCAAGCTGTTCCATTTCCTAATGTAGCTTGTGTAAATCATAGTGGCAACACAAGCTACATTAGGAAACTAAATGCAGAAATCTGTATCATCACAGCTTCTGAATATTTTTTTCAATCAGGTGTAGCTATTGGGTCTTAGGGATGCCTTTGACCGCAGACAAGGAAGACAAACTGCATTAAAATTGTATTTAATTTCTACATCTGTGTTTTGTGTGAGCATTTATTCTTCAATGAGTGGCAGCAGTATATCCCAAATGATTCATCCTGTTTTGAATAGCAGCTAACAATAAATCTTTTATTGAATTTGGATTTGCCTGACGTGCTGGTTTGTTTTAGTTGCTTTAACACCCCGCCAATAGCAAGATGACAGGACAAACAATGAGCAGCGGTATTATTTTGGCCTGAAAAATACAGCCATTCAAAGATATTGAAGATGTATTCAAAATCTTATTGGCAATAAAATCTGTATTGGTAGAAACCCATTTGAATTGTTTCCCCTTTTCTTTTATTCACACCAATGCTTTAATTGGATTTCTTAAATCCACTGCGGTGGCATCACACTGTGGGCTGTGTCTTGTTTTTACTGCCTCATGCATGGAAATGTCCCACATAAAATCCTTAAGATATTCACGAGCGTTTTGTGCAGTATGTGTCGATGCTCTGTATCTTGCACCTCTCCTGGCCTTGAGCAATCAATCACCACTTAGCCAGACTGCACCATGCCGAGTGCCTGAGCGAAATAATGAGCATACAGTAGGTGAATATTTCATAATGCCCGCCCCATCTATCCCTACATTGTTTGCATCTTGAGATTGAGTACCCGCGCTAGTTAAAGTGTGATTGCAGCGATGTTCGTCTTTTATGAGGAGATGCCGTAATTGGGCTCGCTCAAGTAGCCGTGTTGATTTCCTTCTTCTCTGTTTTTATGAGTAGTTATTCATCATAATGAAACTGAAATACTCCTCGTCTCTTTAGTGAATGCTCATAAAGTAAGTGAGGGACACATACTCCTTTACATGAAGTACATTGCTGAGGTGAATTAAGGTAGAATCCATTATCCCGGTATGGATTTTTATAATATACAGTCACAAAGGAAAAGATGGTGATATAAAAAAAATCAGAAAGATTACAGAAATATATTAACAAACCATAGTTCTCCATGTACAATTTATATCACCACTGACCACAAACTTGTACTTGAAAACACTGGTTTCCAGTCAGTTTGTTGTAGTATTAAAATAAAAATGACCTTCTCAGTGGCTTCACACAATTTCTCCTATTTCTTTGATACCTGACAAGGTCACCACTGATGAATGAACCTTCCAAGGTAAAATAAATCCATGTAGCCTTTAATTAGATGAGTGACACCCTCTGTGTTTTTTCCTCCTCTTTTTTATGTGGCAGCAGCATTCACAGTATTTTTAATGGGAAGATGAATATGTATCTTTTTTCTTATTAGCAGCCCTGTGAGGCCGAGCTTGTGGGTGTTTTGTGCTGAATAGTAATATCAGCATATGAACTCAAAGTGGCAAGGTTAATATGCTGATATTCAGAAGGAGTAATGTTAACCATGTTTGCCATCTTAGGCCTCAATTGCACAAGCTGAGAGATCACGTGGCAATCCCCTGGCAACCTCTGATCACAAAGGAAACAATGTTTGTTTCCCAGCTGTTTGGAAAGTGGGTGCTGGACCTTGCTGGTTGTACACCAGGTGAAAGCAGTTGCAAAGAGGGTTCTGCACCAAAAACCTCCTTGTGATTTTCTTTGGTCGCTAGCAGATTGCTGTGTTTGCCCATAATTTGCACAGAAGTCATGCCAGGCTGCTGCAACCGACAAATTTCAGAAGGTGCAACTTTTACTTTGCGGGTGAATGGCCTTAATTTCCAGTTTGCATCACATGTTTCACAGTTTGACTACAGCTTGGTGAGTAGCTTGCGAGTGTTTGCAGACAACTCTGTGTGTTCCATGCAAGCTACAGGTGACTGCGGCAATCTGCTATCAACCGTATACCTACTTGTGACCAATTTCACCTCCAATTTTCTACCTCCAGTAACCTTTCACCAACAACACCACTCGTTGCTTTGGTTTTAAGTGACTGGTCTCCAGGCTGAGTGAATGGCGTTAAGCAGTTGATTTCACAGTGACTGCCAGCAGCCTCCGGCAACCACCTTTCTACCGGTTGGGAAACGCATGTTTTTCCCAAGCAACTGCTGGTCCCCAATCAGTTTCTAGACCTGTGTGACAGGGGCGGTAGTTTAGTATACCTACATTGATAAGACTTCAGCTTGTGCCTCTTTAGGTATTTTGATGCTAACCAAAGTAATGGACCTGATGATTGTACTAGGTGAAAAAGGCTGACGAGTGTTATTTAAAAAAATAAATAAATAAAAAGTTTGCTAATCTTTAGCCAAGAAAGGCAAAGTTGGGAGAATTTGTGCTGTTAGTTCATACTAAATACAAAAGAAGTAAAAAGGTGTGACCCTCTGGTTATTCTAGTTTAAAGGTCAGAGGATTACTAATGGTGTTAGGATTCATCATCTGGGGCCGATAAATGTCTTTTTATGACATCACAACATTGCAATCCAACCAATCGTTTTTGAGATGTATTTGGATTTAAGTGGAGGATTGAGCTCTCTTAACAGTCTTAAATGCATTGTCACGTAACGTTTCCGATAGGTGATGATGACAGAAAGAGGTAAATAAAGGAGTGAGATTGTCAGAGTGGCCTTAAAAGGCCCTTGCTTATATCTCAAAGTAGAAGTACTTTAAAAATTATACCAATGTTGCATATACAGTGCCATGCAAAAGTATTTGCCTCCTTCCTGATTTGATAGAGATTTTTATAATTTTTTTGTCATTTGTTTTTATTTTTGGTGACCTTGACCTTTTTAAACCTTGAAGATGAAGCCATATGTTCTTGGCCCCTAATGAATATTTCTACACAGCTGCATCAATTTTGGTCCAAAACTTTGAGTTATATTGCTGACGGATGGAAGAAAACATAACCTCCTTCCACCCATTGGTGGGCGAGGTTATGAAGGTTTTGGAATGGCCTAGTCAAAGACTGTACTTAAATCTTATTGAAATGCTTTGGCATGGCCTTAAAATGGCCATTAACACTGAAAAACCCTCCAATGCGGCTGAATGAAAACAATTCTGCAAAGAAGAGTGAGCCAAAATTCCCCCACAGTGACATGAAAAAGTCATTGCAAGTTATCAGAAATGCTTGATTGCAGTTCTAGCTGCCAAGGGTGGCACAACCAGTTATTAGGCTTAGGGGCAGCTATTTTTCACATGAGGCCAGGAGGGTTTGGATTACCTTTTTCCCTTAATAAATGAAATCAGAATTTAAAAATTGCATTTTCTGTTTACTCGGGTTGTCTTTGTCTAATATTAAAATTTCTTTGATTATCTAAAACATTTAAAGTGTGCCAAATAGGCACAGGAAGAGGGCAAAAAGTCTTTCATGGCACTATTTAGGCACATTCAAAGATGTTTCAA
Organism: Pterophyllum scalare; assembly: GCA_024447675.2. Classification (NCBI taxonomy): domain Eukaryota; kingdom Metazoa; phylum Chordata; class Actinopteri; order Cichliformes; family Cichlidae; genus Pterophyllum; species Pterophyllum scalare. The sequence continues at coordinate 42,923 of JAMQGT020015195.1, read as the reverse complement.
GAGAACCCAAAATAAATGCCATGATTAAAAAAAGCAAAAAGGAAAATGTAGCTTTGCCAATTTTAAAAGTGTTGTTGAGTTTTCCAAAGAGTTACTTCTTAGAGTTGCATTAGTAAATAACCTTGACAAAGAATAAAGTTAAAGAACACTGAGTGTGATGGATTACCCGTCGCAGGCAAGCAGGTGTTTTCAAGTTAATTTTCATAAAGTGCAGTGAAATTAATGTAAACACCCCTCAAGAAAGAAAATTAATCTAAAAGTATGTAGTATACTTCAGTGGACAGCAGTTACTGTGTATGGAAGAAAGAGGCAAAGCAACCAAACTCTAAGGCGCGGCTGAGGCTGCAACTGAAAACTGGAACGATTTTAGTGGCTCATTTACACTTTTAGGCTGATGTAATGTGCCCCCTCTCCCCCTTTTATTTAAATAGGTAATATTCTTGTGAGATCAGGATGAGCAGAGGTAACATAATAAATGCACTGTGTGTTAATTAAAGGCTAATTTGGCACAATGCTAGAAGCAGAGAAGCATATGTGTGTGTGTATATATGAGACATCATAATGTTTCTCTTACTGTGATTATCCCGACCAATGAGAAGGAGAGCTTTTATGAATATGAATGCAAAGATGAGTCTTTTGGTTTCTCTCATGAAGGCCTGTTTCCTTTCTCTTACGGAGCGACTTTGTCTTTGTGCTCAGCGTTAATCACGATTTCCCTCAGTAACACTCGTTAAGGCGCTGACATGATAAGCTGGTTTCCACCACTTACTCATGGCATTGAGTGTAATTGCATTTCACGGGCAGACTGAATGCACAGAATGAGTAAGTGGATGACCCGACAGCTCAATTTATCTGAAATCACTGTCTCCCTGCATCACTACAGTGTTTTGCTGCTTTCTTGTATGTGTGGGTGCGTGTGCAGATGTTTTCTGTATTTATGCTGTAGGTAGGGTTGGTTAACAGGATGCAAGCAGTGTGTTTTTAGCACGTGAAACAAGGTAATAAACAAGAAGAGGATTAAGGTTAATGGCAGAGGCATTGCACGCGAGGTCGGCTGACAGACCGAGGGGCAGATGGAGAGGGAAAGAAAAAGTAGAATGCCAAGTTTTTGACTTTCAAATTGGACTGCACAGTCCAGAATGATGAGGGAGTTTGGAGACCTATTAAAAACTAAGCTCTGCAAAAAACGAAAAAACAAAAACACCCCAAAAAACAACAACAAAAAAACCCCACTTTATCCACAGTCTGCCAAGATTAGCCACATTCCATCAAACTGGGCACGAGAGCATCTTTCTCACTTGGATTCAGACTGGCTGGGATCAAGTAAAAGGTAGCAGAATTAGCCAAGATGGTAGCATTGAAGTTATGCACAAAGCAGAGAGGAGATGAAAAATCATTCTCTCATGAATTTGCACATTGAACTCTTCCAGCTGGATTATGTTTAAGATATTAATTTGACATTAACCTTCAAATGACATTCAAATTTGTTACTTTTCCCCTTGTATGCTGCAGCTGTGGTGTTGCATTTCAAGGACTGTGGTTATTTATTATTTAGACTATTGATAAATCTGTCTTGATTATGTATTCTCTGAAATGTCAGGAGTGAAACTGAAATGTGGAGAACTGCCAATCAGAACTTCAAAAAGGCCCAGCAAATCTTCAGATGTCTTTTTTTTCTTGTTTGTTGTTGTTGTTATTGTTGTTAGATTAATGTGCCCAAACTTCACAGTATTTAATTAGTAATTATATAAAGTTACAAATTGTCCAATTTGACAAACAAAAACCAGAAAATGCTTGGCATGTTTAATCACCTATTAATTTCTGCCTATCAAAGGTAAATAGTTTCCCTTTGAGTTTCAATTTGTAATAAAATTACAAAACACGCCAATACATTTATCTTGACAGTCTTTTTTTTTTAATGTAATTCTTGATTCTAAGAAAGTCGAATTCACCTCGAAACATGTTGGATTCAAACACCTCTTTAGAGTCACAGTAAGTTGATGAGGGGCAGGTGTGTTCGCCCCTGCTTTAGTACCTTTTTGTAGAAGCTTTATGATCAGCCTATAGAACCATTTTCCTTTCTCCTGCATTGCCATCAGGAAAGCTGTGATTAATTTCTGCCATTTGATTCTTGGCAGTAGAAGTTGGGGAAACTGCCTGTTAGAATTCTGGGTAATGATGTACAACTCAGTCTAGCAGGGTTGCCTTTCTAGCCTCAGTGTAGCAGGGAGGGCTTTGTGCATGCACGTACACGAGGAATTCAATTAGCCCTTTTTTTTCTTCTTTTTTTCTTTTCCCCCTGGTATGCTCTCAGAGTTGTGTCCATCTTGTAAGTAAGCAGCTTCTGTTACAACTGTGACATCAGACAGATGCCCGGCCTCCCTATTCTGCACTGTTGTTGCGCTCCCTGTTGTGTGGCAGAGGTGCCATAGGCGGTTTCCCGGTTAGAGTGGCTGTCTAATGAGATCATTAAAGCTAGCCAGACAGAAAATGAAAAAGCACCTGTTGTAAAGGGGAATGTTGTGTATTCCCTAAACATTAGCGGAATATTACCTCGCGGTGCACTGGGAGGACGCTCAAGAACGCTGAGAGAATTGCTAAATTAACTTTTGTGCAGCCATGCCTTTTGCAGCTGATATATTATTAATTATGATGTGGATGTTAGGGATTTATTTCAATTAATTGGAGCCACCCTGAATTGCCTCATGGATGTAACACTACAGGTACAGTCATGTTATGCATTCTCAAACTTTTTTTTTTGTTTTGTTTTGCAACTCTGGAGATTTTTAGTTTGATTTCTTCAAAGAAATCAAAGCAAGGTGTTTGAGATTCAGCTGTCTGATTCATTTGGAGTTAAATCTCAAGCCCACAACAACAGCAAAATAAGACCTTTAACATGTTCGATCAGCATGAGCAAGACAAACATTTGGCATCCGATAGCCGGCAGATACCCAAGCTGGTGAAAGCTGGAGTAATGAAATGAAGCGAGGGAGAACATGGAGTCAAGATGAGGTGAAATGCCTCCTCGACGTAGGCAGTTACATTCCTTTCAAGGTTTATTATTTATTATTATACTGCTGCCAGAGTCTGTGACTGTGCAGGGCTGAGGTTATCTAAACTGTGCACATGAAAGAGCCGCAGTGACTCTGTGGAAATTTGGTTTGCAAAGTTTGTTTGATTTGCTGTATTTCAGAAAGATTTACAGTGCGAGAAAAGATAAAAAAAAAAAAAAAAAAAAAAAATCTAATGTCAGCTAAATTAAGATAAAAGGGATTAATTAATTAAATCTGGTAATGGCCAGTACAAGATTACATGTATGCAGGTGTCAGCAACAATTAAAATAATACAGTTCTGCTGTCTGAATATAGACGGATCCCCTGACCTTCCTTCATAAAGACGGTGATGTAGTGCCTTATACTGTACGAGCAGTTCAGTGAGGCTGACTTAATTGATTACAGTAGTATCCTGGGTTCATGTGCCAGACCCCACTGACTGGGCAGATGCTCACTGGCAGGTATCCACACTAGCAGTACAGTATGGGCCTCGTGGCACATATGTCTGTATGAGTTTGTGTAAAGATGCACCAACGGCTTATTAAAAATGGTGTTATAGAGCAAGAATGAAGATTTACAGCAGCTACATTAGAGCTGGGCAGAACACCAAAACGTCTGTGCTAATGTCAAGAATCTCTCATCAAACCGTTTGGCTAGGGCAGTATGTGCTTTACTTGTGAGGAATGGGTTATTATTTGTTTCTTGACTGACCCCTTTTTGCTTTGCAGTAAAATATATTACTTGGCTGTATTCAGAAGTTATCATCCAAAGTGAAGTCCGTCCATCCATTTTCTTTACCGCTTATTCAACTTAGGATTGAAGGGGGGCTGGAGCCCATCCCAGCTCACATAGGGCAAATGTTAGTGCAATTCCTGAAAGTAGTTGCTTTCTGTGGCCTTAAATGACACAGAGAAAGTGGGGAATCTTAACCAGCATAGAAATGTTATGAGCTTTAAAACCGAAAATCTGTAAAGCTAAAACCAAATACAGTGCTCCTCGCTACAAGTGAAACATTTCTCTTACGAGACGTCTTAATATCTTAGGCAGTTTTTTAAAGCTTTTTTTATCCAATATGATCGTAATCACTTATGAAAGCAATAACTTGTTGATGTGCCACTGAATAAAAGGTGTCTGTGGCTTTTCTTTGCATCTCCGTCCGTCTCGACTTGGCGATTATAAACCAAAGCTGGCCTAGCAGCCATTTTGTCATTATGTATTGATTGTAAGGGAAATACCTGGAGTCTGACATGGCCAATTTGTCATGAACAGTAAAGGCACACACCCAATGCCACTATACAGGCCCAATTCATCACACTGTATTGACTCGCCTCGGCTTCTTCCTGGCCATCAATTATAATCTTTGGTATAGGCATCAGCACAGTGTTTAGAAGATTCCTTAGAAGCTATAGGAGTTGTTTGAGCTTGTATTTGTGGACTTATCTGTATTTAGAGCTTAACATTCTTTAGGTTCTGATTTATAGCAATTACCCCACGAGGCCATAGCAGGAGTAGGAATGTAGGAATGCACCACATCTCAAGTATAGCATCCTCTTCTTCTCTTGACCCCAAAATTCACCTTCTGTTTTTCCGCATTTAGCCTGTGACATTTCCTTTTCAGTGACAACTTCCTCATCGTGTACTTCTCTTCTACAAACTCACTGGCATTAAATTTTTTCCAGCGAACAAGAACAAAAAAAAGAAGCTCCTCTCTAGACTGATAGATTTGGGGCATAATGAGAAGGCTTTGACTCTTGGGCTGTCAGGTTAGGGTGGATCTCAGCGCCCCCTGGAGCCTTGGAAAGGTCAATGTGCCTCTTAATCAAACATCAGGCATGCCAGCCCCACTGTCAGCTGGACGTTGCTGCTCTCTGCCCGCTGAGTTTAAAGTTCACTCCCATCTGCTCCATGAAACTTACCCCAAGCCACAAAATGGCGGCAGTTATGCTCTCATAAAGCTGTCGTGAGGTAGATTTGATAGCCGCTTATGGTGGAGCCAGGTGATGAACAGGCTTTATGTTCTGAAAATGAGCCTATCTCAGCTACACTGGATACTGCGTGTCAAAGTAGTCATGCTCAAAAGGGTTTTCTTTTTATTGACTTTCACAAGGTATGCTTTATTCATAAGGTGTCATTGCACATTAAAGATTATTTTAATGCAACAGTATGAAATGTGAATACAGTATTTTCAGCTCATCTCTTTATTCTGAAATCAATAGGGAGGGTTTTTCTGTGGATAGTAAAACATTTGGTCTTTTTCTTTTCCTCAGCTAAGCACCGAAACATGCTCCTGTCTTTTCAATTTTTTTGTTTTTGTTTTCTGAGTATCAGAGATTAAACATATTTTACTTGTAAAAGCACAATGTGCCGACTTAAACCAAATAACTGCAGCCTTAAGATGTGTTAAAAAAAAAATCAGACCTGAAATTCTTGTCTGGGAAATATCTCAACAGCCTTGACTGAACATGTGGAAGTCATTACTCATTTATAATTTTTTTTGACACATTCTTCTCTGCCAGAATGAACCTCCTCAAAGAGATTTTTGAAAATGAGTCCACTCCAGTTTCTAGCCCTTCCCAGATAGAGCACTTAAAATGAAGACAAGTCGTTCATCTACAAAGCCTTGGCCAGGAGGAGTGATACATTACTATAAGGCCTAATCAAGTTTGGTGTGGCTCATTGGTCCTCTGTGGGCTGCAGCACATTCAAGCACCACTATTTTCCGAAGGCAAATTGGTCGTGGGGATGATGTCCCCCTAATGATTGTTTCTAATGTAAAGCTAATGTAGTGGTGATCAAAGCTTGCCTCTGGAATTTAAATAGTGTGTGTGTGTGTGTGTGTGTGTGTGTGAGAGGTGGAAAGAAGATAATTGCGTCTCAAAAAGTTTAACGGAAAGTAATTAGAAGGAAAACTTAAAAATTCACAGACGTGTAGAATATTAGCTGCACTGATGACAATGAATGTATAGTGGAGTAAAAGAGTAGCTTCTAATACTTTGGTCACTTTCATTACAAGTGAACGACTACTTGAAGCTAACTTCAAAAGTGAGTTAATGCCCACAGACTCTCTATAGCTAATTTACCTCTTCAGTCTAACTTTAGGTGTGTGTGGATGTAGATGCAGGGCCTGTAGCTGTTAGTAGCTTGCTAGCGCAGTCACTGATTTGGACCATTTAACTGTAAATGCGGTGTTGGTGTGTTTTTAATGCACCATTCACGATTCATGTGCTTCAGTTTTAATCAGTCAAATTGTAATATTTTGCGGCATTTTTTTTTTGCTAACCAAAAATCCTAGCATCAGCTATATATATATATATATGTATATATATATATGTATATATATATATATATATATATATATATATATATATATATATATATATATAAAGACTGCTCAAAAAAATAAAGGGAACACTCAAATAACACATCCTAGATCTGAATGAATGAAATATTCTCATTGAATATTTTGTTCTGTACAAAGTTGAATGTGCTGACAACAAAATCACACAAAAATCATCAATGGAAATCAAATTTATTAACCAATGGAGGCCTGGATTTAGAGTCACACACAAAATTAAAGTGGAAAAACACACTACAGGCTGATCCAACTTTGATGTAATGTCCTTAAAACAAGTCAAAATGAGGCTCAGTATTGTGTGTGGCCTCCACATGCCTGGATGACCTCCCTACAATGCCTGGGCATGCTCCTGATGAGGTGGCGGATGGTCTCCTGAGGGATCTCCTCTCAGACCTGGACTAAAGCATCCACTAACTCCTGGACAGTCTGTGGTGCAATGTGACGTTGGTGGATGGAGCGAGACATGATGTCCCAGATGCGCTCAATCGGATTCAGGTCTGGGGAACGGGTGGGCCAGTCCATAGCTTCAATGCCTTCATCTTGCAGGAACTGCTGACACACTCCAGCCACATGAGGTCTAGCATTGTCCTGCATTAGGAGGAACCCAGGGCCAACCGCACCAGCATATGGTCTCACAAGGGGTCTGATGATCTCATCTCGGTACCTAATGGCAGTCATGCTACCTCTGGTGTGCACATGTAGGGCTGTGCAGCCTTCCAAAGAAATGCCATTACTGACCCACTGCCAAACTGGTCATGCTGAAGGCTGTTGCAGGCAGCAGATCGCTCTCCACGGCGTCTCCAGACTCTGTCACGTCTGTCACATGTGCTCAGTGTGAACCTGCTTTCATCTGTGAAGAGCACAGGGTGCCAGTGGCGAATTGGCCAATCCTGGTGTTCTCTGGCAAATGCCAAGCGTCCTGCACGGTGTTGGGCTGTGAGCACAACCCACATCCGTGGACGTTGGGCCCTCATACCATCCTCATGGAGTCGGTTTTTAACCGTTTGTGCAGACACATGCACATTTGTGGCCTGCTGGTGGTCATTTTGCAGGGCTCTGGTAGTGCTCCTCCTGTTCCTCCTTGCACAAAGGCGGAGGTAGCGGTCTTTCTGCTGGGTTGTTGCCCTCATACAACCTCCTCCACGTCTCCTGGTGTACTGGCCTGTCTCCTGGTAGCGCCTCCAGCCTCTGGACACTACGCTGACAGACACAGCAAACCTTCTTGCCACAGCTCGCATTGATGTGCCATGCTGGATGAGCTGCACTACCTGAGCCACTTGTGTGGGTTGTAAAGTCCGTCTCATGCTACCACGAGTGTGAAAGCACCACCAACATTCAAAAGTGACCAAAACATCATCCAGAAAGCATAGGTACTGAGAAGTGGTCTGTGGTCCCCACCTGCAGAACCACTCCTTTATTGAGTGTGTCTCGCTAATTGCCAATAATTTCCACCTGTTGTCTATTCCATTTGCACAACAGCATGTGAAATTGATTGTCAATCAGTGTTGCTTCCTAAGTGGACAGTTTGATTTCACAGAAGTTTGATTTACTTGGAGTTATATTGTGTTGGTTAAGTGTTCCCTTTATTTTTTTGAGCAGTGTACAAACACAAACCTTAGGACTGAAACTTGGAGGCAAAAGTTGAGCATTGTATAAAAATAATCTCTCCAGCAGGTTCTGGGTCTCCCCCGGGGTCTCTTCCCAGTTGGGCATACCTGGAAAACCTCCAAAGGAAGGCATCCTCAACAGATGCCTGACCCACCTCAGCTGGTTCCTTTCCACACGCAGAAGCAGCAGGTGTACTCCAAGATTATTCCAGATGTCCGAGGTCCTCACCCTATATCTAAAGCTTAGCCCAGCCACCCTATGGAGGACACTCATTTCAGCCACCTGCATTTGTGACCTTACTCTTTCGGTCATTAGTCAAATTTCATGACCATAGGTAAGGGTTGGGATGTAGATGGACTGGTTAATTGAAAGCGTCACCATTCAACTCAGCTCCCTCCTCACCATGACAATCTGGTACAACGACGCCACACCTTTCAGCCGCAGAATGATTTTTTGGGACATTATATTGTTATGTATTTAAAATAATGTGATGTTCTTATTCTGCTACACGTGGGTCATTTCAGCCCATCATAATATCTGATACAGATAAGAACCTTTGGGAGGCCAAGATGTACCTGTGTGCCACCTTTAGTTGATCAACTCCTGTTCATATAGAAGGAGTTTGCAGGCAAAGAAACACACATTTTGTGTACATTGTAAAATTATAGTAAGATCTCTGGCCGATTGTGTTGCTTCTGGGATGAATTTAAATTTCTAGGTGCACACAAGGTACTCACAATAAATGATGCATTGTGCAATCCAGAGTTAACCTTTGCCATATTCTGTCGCCTACAGCTACATTAGTGTTGTGTTCGATCACTAGTAATGCTTACCTATAATGTTTTATACCACATATAAACCTTTTATTTCCAAGGAATCACAGAAGACACTGTGTATTCACCATAGAGGTTAGCATTCATCCTTTTGGGAGGGAAATTTAAAAAAATACCTACATCAACAACTTCTCAGCAAGACACTAAGCTGGGTATACAATGACTTGCTTTTCTTTTTTCAGAAATACAAAATTAGCTTTAACATTATAATGTCAGTATAACTTATGTATGTTTGTGTGTGCTTCTCTGAGTCAAAGTCAAAGTGACTAGTGCCAGGGACAGCAGCCATATTTCTCAGCTGGCACTCTGGCTGCAGTGAAACAAGTCCGTGCCAAGTCTTCCACTCTCTCCCTCTCTCTGTCTGTCTGTCTCATGTCCTCGTCTTGACCACATCCTCTCTATCTTTCATACTCACCACAGCCAAGTTTGACTTTGCAAGGAGGGCCTTTTTACTCCTCTTTGCTCCCTTGCTTTCTGCCCACCTATTCCATGTTTTCCACTTTGCAAATGCTTCTTAGAGTGGCAGCACAATTAATCACATGTAATCGTATAACTGCAAACTGCAAGCTGCAGTGGCCACATTTAAATGGATGCACAACTCTCCGATACCCACTCTGTGCCCAGAAGTGTGTGGATTTCCCTGTTGTTCTCAGCTTGGACTGGGTCCCGATTCTAATTAGAGAAAATCTGTCCTGTAACACATCTTTGGAATGTCTTTTCTTCCAAAACATAAAAATAAATTAGAAGGGGGGGTGGGGGCTTTATACTAAAGCAAAAGGGAAAAAAGTAGCAGTAGATGTGCCCCCTGAAACAGGGCGCTGCTTAGAAAGAGCCTGCATGCACAGCTGGCTCCTCATAGATAAGCAAAGGTTAAGAAGAATCCATAAGACTGTGGTTTGTTAGTCTCATAATCACAATATCACGCAAAAAATATTCAGTTATTCCATTACTGCAGCTAATTGCACAGCCAATTTTGGAAGCAACAACTAAGATAACACAAGGAGCTAAGTAAACAAAATAAATAAAAAGAGCAACATATGCAGTCACTGTAGAACTTTAATAAATCCCCAAATTAATGAAATCCGTTATTTGAGGTTTGATGGACATTTGCACACATATAAATCACTTTTTTTTTTTTTGGATGACCTTTCTGCATTAAATGTGCACGACTAGTCTCCTCGCTGTGAGGTGAGTTAAGCCTCTGCTGGGGGGGTCCCAGGCCAATCAGCTGCGTTGCATTTATTGGAAAGCAGCACTTTCTGCAACACGACTTCCCTCAAAGTTGCTGACATTTCAGGAGACATACCACAGCAAACCCAAGGAAATGTTTCCTTTTAGCTTTGGAAGGAAAATAAAAAAGTTTAACTCAATAAACACAAAGTCTGTAATATTTCAGCATAATGATCTCTGATTATTTTTTTTAATTAGAATATGCAAATGGGAGTTTCCTGTCGGTGTCTGCCTGCACTCAAAATTCAATTTCAAATTTTTATTTCCCTTGAATTACTCCACGCATACTGTACTGTCAAATGGAGGGGTAGGGTGGGTCTGGGAGAATTCAAACTTAGCTAAGTTGCTAATTAGAAGCTATTTTACATGTTTTGTGAAACTACAGACTGGCCCATCACATGGTTCTCTAAACTTCTGCCATTGTAAGAAGTGAATCCTTTACAGCTAAATCTCCACTTTAGTGTGTAGTGCACTAATTGCATCCCTACTTAGACTGCAGCATGATTGCAGAATTAGCTCCTATTTCCATGTAGATACCACTGTATCTAAGGTGCTCATTGAAATTCACAGCGTGGAAAGGCAATATTGGGACTGTGTTGCTTCATCGCTAAATTGAGCAAAATGTGTTCTCTGAAAGGATTTTTGCAGTAGAGAAAGCCACACTGTCCCCAGGGAAATATATCAACATTTCTGTGGTTCTCCTGCTAAAATGACTATGTAGCCACAGGCGTCCATGCTCAGTCTCTCTACGGCTCTGTTGTGGAATCCACGCCGAGATAATGGCGTCTAGACAAATTTGTCACTGACATTTTGCATGTCTTTCTTACACAGAAAGGAATACAGATGAACGGTGGCCCTGTGAGGGTGGCATTCGCTTTGCGGTGTCTATGGTGTTTGTCTTACTGTGCCAGCTCTCAGTTATCATTAGGGGAAGGTTCTGTACGCTTTCCATTTATTCTGTGCATTTATTACTGAGATATATTGACACCTAGAGTGAGGGATCATGTTAAAGCTCTGAAATACTATTTCAGCGGTGTGTTTATTCAGTTATCAAAAGCTTGCAAAGGTGTATTGAAGCTTGAATGAATGCACGAGGAATCTTTTGCAAAATATTTACCTTGTTTATGGCAGCTTACACTGCACTTGATATTAACCATTACCAAATACCACAGATCTGAGCAGTGACATGCAAACCTCCAGGGAAGGAAGATAGAAATTTGAAATTGCCATGTTTATCTCATCTTTAAACCTTTGCGCAAATAAGAATGATAAGGCGAGAGTGTCGACAGGACTTGCTGCGGTGGTGCTCTGCCAGTTAATAAAGGGTGGGAGACAGGAGTTACCTGTGCAAACTTTGTTAGAGCTTCACAAACAATAACAAATAAGCATATGTCTTCATGGCCTGGTAGAGTTGCAAATAGCTTGTCAGAAGTGTGAACAGAGCAGTTGCCCTTTATTGCTTTCACTGGTGTTATGGTGCTTTGAGTCTCTCTCCCATTCTACAATAAACGAAGAGCTGCTTGCTTACTCAGGCCACGTTTACCTTGGGGGCCTGTGTGACTGAAATGCCCCTTTCATCTTGGAGGGATATGTCTGTCTCAATATCCCCATGGTGCTTAGGGCACTGTGCACACAGAGGAGGAGGAGAAGAGATAGAGGGTTCTGCTATTTCTTTGTCGACTGCAGCATATCCACATTTGTGTACCCTCTCCCACCCATCTTCTAATCTCTGGGGAAAAGTGTGGAGAATGCAATCAGGGCAGGTGGGGGGGACATCTGGATCTGTCTACAAGGCAACAAGGGGATGGTTGACTGGCAGCCCCTCGAGCCCTCCTCCACTACCCTTCTGCTGTGCATACCCCCCACCCCTTTTTTTTTCCACTTGTACCTGTCAGTGGCGCAGTGGTTGGGATCTCCGAGGTTCACTGATGCTTTTCGCTTGCTGCTCACACAATATCTCTTTATCCTTCGCCCCAGTGGTCCCTCAAGATCGAACTCACTGAGCGGAGCCACATTTGATATGCTACGTCAACACTTTCTGTGTTCTCAAAGGCTCAACTCTTAAGTTTTGACATTGTTTAACTTGCAGGCAATTTTCTAAAACACACTTGATAAGCATGGAAGTCTAGTTGATAACAATTTAAAGGATAAGACCACCTAAAATGCACCTAGAATGCAGTGGCACAGTGAAAGACTTTGTAATTCGGAGACCGTACTCTTGCTTGGTGTTCTGTCAACAAGTTTATCCTGCGACACTGGGCCACATGCAAATGTTGAGTCATCACATTATGGAATTCCCGAGACGGGTCGTATCTTGTCTGATGGCAGAACAAGTCAAATGATGTCCTTCCAGCAAATTTAAAATGTAGCGCTTCTGTTTAGTCTTGCCAGTTTGCATAAATCAGAGCTTAGAGGGAAAATGTTTAGAATGATCATAACGTATCAATAGAAACTCCACCAGCAACCGTAGCTTTAGTTGATTCATCACAACTTATCATTAAAGGATGCAATAATTAGGTTGCGCTTTCTTTAGTTTACTTGGTGTCCACGTTTGAATACAGACTTCTCACCTGTTAAATGCAAGCAGGAAAGCACCAGATAAAGCAGAAGGTTGGATGCGTTATGAGACACCAACAGAAGAAAATCCATCTTTATACATGGTGCAAGTATGAGAGGAATTCTTTTTTTTAACTGCTCTTCATTTATGATGTATAGTCAAAGCTGCCAGAAGATAGGTGTGAAAGCTTCTCAGGGTTTATGATGTAAGGTGATGGTCACCGGGAAAAAGAAGTAAAATTAAATTAATACTGTGAGCAGCAGTACAGTGACGCATTCAAAGCAGAGATATTTAGTACAGTCATGTCTGCATTCAGTTTGATTTTTGAAAAGAGTGGACAATAGTCTGTTACATTCATAAACCAACTAATTTTAGGACCAAAATTGTGAAGCACATGCTAATGGCTTTCCATCAATTACGAATTTATCATGCCCGCTGTAATTCTTTTTTCTTATATATATATATATATATATATATATATAAAAAACAAATGGGTATGAATCTGAACATTTTCTTTTTTGGTCTTCTGAAAAAAGTCTGGAGATGCCATCGTGTGCTGCTGATCTGTAACAAAGGGTTCAGTCTTCCAAAAATAGGAGATGCAATCTTACCATTTAGTATAATTTGTTTAGTACAAGTTTGTTTAGCATGAGGAACAAAATGAAAGACAAAAATACAGGCCACTGGCACCTGTCATGGCACTCTAAACAGTAAACTGTTGTGCACACTAAACTTTTTGTGGGGCATATCATTGTTCTTAATCCTCTGAGTGTGGGTGAGATCTGCAGGCATTCGGTTGGTGAAGCAGAGCAGATGCGGGAAACCACATCAGCAGGTAGCATCTGACATTGCTGAGGGAAATTACATTCCCCTCCCGGTCCTCCTGTCATTTACCTTGAGTCGCAGTATGACGAGCCTTTACATTATTAAACACAGTGCACATGCTCCACCATCTGTCACTGTATTGGCCTCTCCTGCCTCTACTACCGGATTGGCTCAAGTTGTCATCAATCATAAGCTCCTGGATTGGCCTGGCGTTGAGATCAATGGTCAGAATGAAGAGTCGTTCTGACCTTGGACTCATCACTCCCATTCAAAACAAACTCCATCCAAGACGGAAGGAGGAATTCAATTTCAAAACTAACGGATGAGTATTTATGAGGGCTGCAAAGTCCTCGACCTAAAGCACTTACTCTCTGCCCATCCCTGCCTCTCCTCAGCATGGCATGAAATTAACTATATGCCCGCGGAGTGGGCTTTTCTCCCTCCAATTTCACTTCTGACAAGCTGAGGCTAATGGAGGCGGTGCCTTGGATTAATGCCCCAGCATTTTGGTTAAAACACCCTCTCATCTCATCTGAGTGAGGTGTTGAGCTGTTTGCTGGTGTCAGTGAATCACTTTGCCCTTCTGCATCAGGCAGAAGTCACTTTAAAAGGCAATTAGTCAAAAGGAGCTTCTGTTCTGCCCAAGACAGATTGTTTTATCGAGAACAGTATGAGGTGTGTTAATCTGTTTTCACAGACATCTCATTAAATTAATATTTGGGCACCACTGAGGTTTTTGTTGCTTAACAGTAGCTTAATCTTACTCTGAGGGTGTACATTGAGAAATCCAAGAAACTTAGAGGATTTTTTTTTTGGTCGGAGGGCTTTTTAGGGTTGAAATATTAGTATTTATTATGACTTTTAAAAGCACATATTATGCAAAACCTTTAGTAGTAGAATATGCTGCAAACAGCAATGTAACTGATGAAAATCATTTGGTGTTCAAAATATTTGAGATTGTATTATTCCATAAAATAAGAACCTGTTTTATGGGGCTTATGGCTCAGTCATGGTGCTGTTTTTGTTCTGCATTTGTGCTATGCAAAGCAGATATGTCGACACTCTCTACTGCCATTTCGGTGCACTGTCAAAACTAAATGAATAATCACAAATGTGGGCCACTGTTATTCATGGTCATACGGTAGTTGAGGTCGGAAACCCATCGGCTCGTCTGTTCGTTAGACTCTGGGGCATCAGTTGGTTTTTCTCAGCTTTCAGTGTAGCTTGCTGTTACATTCACCTAAAAAGTCCAGGGGGTGTGGGGAAGTGTTACTTGCGGATATCAGTCGACGACTTCCTGTCCACTGGTCAAAGTTTAAAACACTGATTGAAAGCTAAATTGTCTGTTAGCAGTATCCACTGGTTTCAAAATTGCACCCCTCTTTTGCTTTCTGTGCGTACTGTTTACCTGAATGCAATAAAACTTTGCTTGACCAGTCAGTAGAACTTGGACTAGAGCTGAAACTGCTTCATTAATCTGTGTTTTTGTTTTGGAGTTTTGGGGAGTTAAATTTCCCTCACTGTTAAAATTTGCTGTGGTTGTTCTCTTTGTGTTCAAACCATTTTTTTTTTCAATTCAGTATTTCTGGACTGTTGGCTTTTTGGAGGACTGCAGCTTTAGAGCTCTGCAGCCTCAGCATTGTTTAAATTCCCATAACCCCTCTCTCTGTGTAGCTTGAGAAATCAAATGGGCACTCATATAACATAATCAAATCTTTGGCCCATTTAGTTTTTTAACATTGGCTAATCAGCTGCAAGTAATTTTTTTTTTATTGCTTGTGCAGTATTGTGCATTTGTTTTTCCTATAGTTTGGTAGGAAAATGGGATATAGGTATGGTGATTTATTGGCTTGTGCAAATATACATTGAAATACACAAACACAGTTTGTACAATTCTAACAAGCTTCAAAGTCAATATTTGGTCTGACCACCTTTATTCTTCAACACATTTTTCTGAAGTAGTATTCAGGAATAGTCCTCCAAGCTTCTTGAAGGACATTCAAAGCTCTTCATTGGATGTTTGTTGCCTTCTGCTCTGTTCTCTGTCAAGATGATCCCGCACTGCTTCATTAAGGTAGAGGTTTGAGGTCTGGGGATCTCCAACTGTTGTGCCAACTGTTCTTCCATACATACTGATGATGATTTGAACAAAAAAAATTCACATTTGGATTCATCACTTCACCTCTGCTGATTTTCACCCCAGTTCTTGTGTGATTTAGCATACCCTAGCCTTGTTTTCATGTTTCTCTTCCTTAAAAATGGCTTCTTGATAGCCACCCTTCACCTGAGATCATGTCTGATGAGGCTACAGTGGACAATAGATGGATCTGCAGTGCCAGATGCATCTCTCAGGTCCTTGCTAGATTTCTTTCCTATTTCTTGAGGACATGCTTTTCAGATATGGTTTGTGTGCTTTAGATGTCTGGCTTCTTGGACACCAAAATAAAGAAATGATGGGTGGCTTAATACTAGATGAAGAAAAGGGAGGAGGAGGTGGTCTGACATTGGGAATTTTTTTATAGGTAATTTGTTAGACTTCTAACCCTAATGTTGCCTGACCTTCCTGCTTTTAGTCAGTATTTGAGATTAACGTGATTTCTAAAGTTCTAATACAGCGAGAGATTTCTTTTCAACATGACGGGAAATGTTGGTGAAACACGTCTGGAGTACTAATGTCCAGGGGTTTATATGAAAAGGTGGAAACTTCAAGTTCTCTCCCCAAAACTGAATTTGCTTTAGTCATAAATTAATCTATCAAACAAGTTAATTTTCAGGACAGTACCATATTTCATGGCATTCAGTTTAATACCTCATCTTTTACCACAAGTATTTTCACAGCAAGCCCCATGGTGATGCAGTCTTATTTACTTAAATTCTGACGAACTGCGTCGTCTTATAGCGGAAAGCCGAACATTCGTAGGTGAACACAAAAATCAGTGTAAAAATTTAAGTCTAATCAAAATTGCTCCATCTGAAGCATTCTGCTGAAAGTAAGTCAAAGGTGAAAATGAATTACTACCTGCACTAAAACTGAATGCTCAAAAGAATGGATCAAATCGCTTCTTTCTGCCTTTAAAAACGGGGTGCACAGACAGCTTTGTGTTGAAAGACTGTTGCTCTCCAGGCGTGATTGATAGAGGTGCATCATGACACATAAGCACTTTTTTTGAGACTCAGCACAGCGTGAAATGTAGGTTGAGCTCCAGCATATTGTGATGTTACTTTGTGTTGGGGGGGGCTGTTGCTTTCTGAAGTGTCAGTCATTGTCCTCCATGTATTAAATATGAAAAATTTCCTTGAGCGTTCCCACGTTGGCTCCTCTTTAGTGTGTACTTTACTGACTCTGTTCTCCTCTAAACTGCCTCTGTAGTAATTGAGATGAGCCCCAAGAGAGGGGAACTTGGAGCCAAGTCAAAACTTTCATCTTTTATTCACAAGCCACGGCATGAATGCCATTTCAGACTTCTTCATCTTCTCGAATCCTCCCTAAAGATTCTTTCACTCTGCGGTATTCCGACACATGGACCTGGTATTATATTCTGATAGTCCTATTATTAACAATTCCAATAAAATATAACAGCAGCGAATCATTCAGACACAGGTTTTATTATGAGCAATGGGGCAATTTGGCATGTGGGTGTTCAAAGAAGGCCCATCACTTATCTAAATAGCACAGAGTCATACGCAGAATGTCAAGTTATTAACTATGGCTGTAATACAAATTCAATTCAGAGGCCAGATTAAATTAGGAGAATGCTGAACTGCTTGCTAATCAAAAAAATGGAAAGCTATTTTGAAATGGATTTGTACTACATCATGGTCATTTTTCATCAAGATGATTTCAAGGAATGTGTTTGCTTCCTGTTTTTTCAACGAGTCATGCTTGGATTCAATTTTCCAGCTGGGCATGTTCCTCATTTAAAGCTTTTGCAAGAGCCTAGTGTGCATATATATATATATATATATATATATATATATATATATATATATATTTATATATATATATGTGTGTGTGTATAATTTTAACTTTTGGCAGATTTTCTGGGGGGGTTCTATTTTGTTTTTTTTCTTACTGATTATGGTTTTCATTTTAGGTCTTTTTCTTCTCTTGAACACAGGAGCCTTACCTAGCTCACCCTGGCTCCATCCAGCCTCATTCTTGTAGACAATATATTGGAATTGCCTTCAGTGCTTCTTCAGACCTCAGGGACTTTTTTTCATTTTGTGTCCTCACTCCTTCCTTGTAATCTGATGGGACTGAAAAGTCAGGGCTCAATAATGGAATTAATGGGTTTGAAGGGATCATGTGGAGGATCTTGCCCTTTTCCAGCTGTTCGTTAACAGCCGAGGCTTGCGGTTGATCCTCTGTCAACCATCAGCTCCACTGGTTATAATATTTAATGGGTTTTGGTGTGTACAGACACTTAAATATATCCTTTAATAGTAAAACAATAATGAACATTTCTATTTACATTTTAAAATAAGCAGAAGTGATGTTTATAGCTCCAGTTTAAGCACTAATGCAAGTAAATACAGCTGAAATGTGTGCACTGATTAGATTTGAGTCTGTTTATAAGGCGATGAAGGAGTTTGGGCAGCTCTTGGTGTGCATTTAAGACATTTCCTCACACAAATAGTTTATTCATCAATTCAGTACATGATAATTCAACCAAGAACTCAATTGAACAAGTTAATTCTGTTACTTTAGCTTTTATGATTGGAAAGCCACTAATCATATGGTCTGCTGAGTCTGTAAACTATAAAATATTAGCAATTTAAATCCAAATGTGGCAATCCGAGCAAATAGCTGTTTTTTGGTTGTTTTTTTTTTTCTTTTCTGCTTTTGGTTTTTTTTCCCCCATGTCTCAGCTGCAGTGACTTTTTCTGTGCAATGAAACATAAACATCAGTCATCAAGATGAAAAATGGGCCTCTGCATGGACCAGGACCTTCTTAGTTTTATCAGCATGATATTTTGAAATATCTCCGAAATTGCTGAAAAGTTGGTTCTACTCCTGAATCTCAAGATTATTTCCCATACATTCTGAAATGAGGCTCAGGGCATCTATTTACCTCAGCTGAATAGAAAACTACTCCTTTATTGGATGCCTCAATGTACAATGTTCCTTTTTTTGTGTGTGCTTTTTTTCATACAAACTCCCCTGCTCCCTGATGTTTACAGTCCACTTTGCTTTAGCTGCGTTATTGTGAACCTGTAAACACTCTGCACAGAATACGAAAAACCTTTCAGCAGTTAATGTGCTTTATATCTGCAATTTCCAGGAATGCATGTCCACAGGAAAATTAATTATTTTTAAAAAAGCAAAAATTGTCAATTGTAAAAAAATAGAAATTCTTTTTAACCACAGAGTAGCTGTTTTTCTTTCCCAGAGTGGGTAATCTAGTAACATTTATAATCTAAAATTTGAAAGCCTATCTTTTGTTTGCTTTGTACTCTTTTGGCAATTATTTATTCAGATAGAAATAAAGGTGTGAATTGTATGTCATCAGTCAAAAGGGTAAAATATGCTCACAAGCAAATGGTGTTTAATATTCTCCTGTATTCCTCTGTGTGCAGAACTAAGCACACACCAGGGGAGTAAGAGCTTCCACACTGCAGGGCAAACCTGCTTTTGTTGGTAACCTGACTTCTGACAGTCTGGAGGCTGAAACCACAGGAGGAACCATCCCTGTTATGATTGCATCACTTTCAAAGCAGTGATGTACACATGACCTACATAACCTCCCCAATTGTCAGCTTCAGCTAACTGTGTTAGACTAAGTTAGACTGTGGAAACAACTAGAGTTTCCACAGTCTATGCTACATGCTTTATCTGGTACGTGTGTCTGGTTGTACAGACAATTATCCCTGTATTACTTCTTCTAACATGCTTCTACTCCTATTTTATTAGGCGAGGCTTATGCTTGGTTGCAGACAACGCACAGTTGGCTTCCTGTAGTCATTTCCAGCTTCCTTGAAATCCATCTGAACGGTGCATGCGTACTTGACGAATTGTAGAGAAGTAAAGAAGAAGAGCTTTATTGTCATTATATGTCACATAATGAAATTACAGGTGCTTCTCCCGTTGTGCAGCATATACTGTAGAGTATATAAAGCACACTAGAATAACATAAATAAAACATAATTAAGACATAAAAACACTTTGTACACATATGTTTAAATTATGTTTACACCACAACTAAGTACTTCTTATTTACGCAGCTGGGGAATATCAAAATAATAAATATACTTAGTATGAGTATGGATGTGGATGAGTGATAGCAGTATTAGCAGCAGTTTGGTAGGTATTGCAGAGTATAATTAGAATTATTGCACATGATGTGGCAGGGTGACCAGTTCAGTGGTTGTTTAATGTTCTAATGGCCCATGGGAAGAAATTGTTTCTTAGCCTGCATGTGCGGGCTTTCATTGGCCTGAATCATTTGCCAGAAGGCAACTGTTCAAACAGGTGATGCGCTGGGTGGGAGGGATCATTGAGAATGGTCGTGGACCTTCTCAAGCATCTGGAGCCAGGGAGGGCAGCTGACAATTTTCTGGGCAGTGTTTATGACCCTCTGGAGGGCTTGTCTTAGACTTGTCACAGAAGACAAGTCTGTGTAGTCACAAAGTGTTGGCAGGCATATGGACATCTGCATGGAGCCTTGCGTTCATCTTCCAGTGGTGAAATTTACATCACTTAAATGGAAGCAGAACTTAGCATATGCATGGATTTGGAAACTATATATTTTTTTCTTTTTTGATCAGTCAAGGGTTACATAGAAAGTCAGTTTATTATGAGTCCTCAAGCTGTACTTCCACTTGACAGTCATGCATGCATAAGCAATTGATAAGAATATGTGTAAGTAATGGTCTCAGTCTGGCCAGATGTATCTAATAATAATAATGCCTTAGACTTATATAGCGCTTTTCACGGTACTCAAAGACACTTTACAATTCCATGCACTATTCATTCGCACCTCAATCATACTTGGTGGTGGTAAGCTACTAATGTAGCTACAGCTGCCCTGGGGCAGTCTGACAGAAGCGTGGCTACCAATTCGCACCTACGGCCCCTCCCACCACCACCAAAAATCAACCACATTCACACTTAGGCAATGTGGGTTAAGTGTCTTGCCCAGGGACACAATGACAGCATGCGCTCAGATGGGGACTCAAACCAGCGATGCTCCGGTTGCGAGGTGAGCACCTACCCACTGCCACCCAAATATCTGCAGACATCTGTTTACATTCTCAAAATTATTATTATTTTAGTTTGGTATTTTAATATGCTAACGTTTGGTCAGAAACTGCAGTACTCGACAATTAATATTTAAACTGTTTACACTAGATCAAAGTGAAGGGATCAATAGAGTTGATACAGGACATGAAAATGCTGTAGCAATCAATCCAATAGTTGAGGCATTTCACTCAAAACCACAAATGTTAATGCACTCGCAGTGCTAAAGGAAGGTCAGGGAGATGGACAGTCATTTGAGCTATTCTTTTCTGGGGATATTGATGGGCTACAAACTTTATGGCATTTGAGATATTTCTGTCTCACCCAAATTAGCAGACACCATCTAACCAACAATGCCACTAACATGGCTAATAAAGTGATCGGAAGAAGCCAACCCACTGTCACATAGAGCAATCACTGCAAAAGTCAAAAGCCTAAAAAGTGACTGGTAGAAAGCTACAAATGCCTACTTTAGTGTGGGCTTCAAGGTTCAGTGATTCTGGCTTCAGTTATTCTTTTCATTTCCTGTCATCCAGGCTGTAGCCTGCCTCCCGCTCCATCATAGGTGGGGATGGATGGATGGATGGATGCATGGGTTCTGCACAGTGTGGTATACAAAATGGAAATCAGGGGAAATGATATTGATGCCCAGATGTCCAGACGTGGGCCTAATATCCCTCAGAAGAAAGGAAAAGATGGATTGAAGCATCCCTGTTAGATGATTCTACACCCTCACTGAGACCTGTTCCAATAGATGACATCAAAGCTGTCATCTGAGTATTTGTGAATGTATGTTTAATTTTCTAATTTATTTTCTCTGCTTGTATCTGTTGTAACAAAACCAACAAGAAGGCATCTCAGTTGCATTTCGGTCAAAATCAGAATGGCTTTCGTTCAGTTTGTTCCTGCACTTTTGCACATCAAATAAAGTTGCCCTTGAAAGTTTACAGATTTTGACCAATACTGTGCAAGTGAATGAAACTTGACTGAAAACTCCCAGAACTTTCTTATCACAAAAGTTTGTCCTGCCCTGGGGTAGACCATTCAGCCTTTTTCAATTCAGGCCCGGTGCCACTCTTGTGGTCTTTCACTGCTTCTCATTTACTAGCTTTTGCCCTTGCTACTGTTGGGGCATGTGTACGACCGGTCGTTCTACTACCGCACTTTGGCTTACCACGCTGTAGCTATAAACGCTACATAAATTTAGATTGTGTTGTGCCCAGGACCAATCTTCCAAAGAGGTGGTGATAATTTATGAGGTTCAATTCATGGCACGAATACATCACCGTCACTTTATTACAGCCCATCACAGGGACTGATTAAATTGATCTGCAGACTGGTGGACAGCAGCACACACCTCACTCATCGAGGGATCTGCAAAAACACAAACTCAGTTAAAAGTTCCTTTGAAGCCAGGTATGATGCAATAACTCCAGCAATAAAGCATCAGATAATGACTTTCATACATTAATTTGCTTCTGTTTGGTGCAATCTGGTGCATTCCCTGTATTTATTTTAGCAGCACATACATTTTTTTGTTTGGTTTTTTTTGTCTCCCGTCTGTTCTTGTGTTTTCCCTCACACTCCCTTCTTTTCTCTCTGTCTCTTTACCCACCTGCCAACTTATACACACACAAATGCACACACAGACACACACACACACACACACACACCTTTGCTTCACTAAAGCAGCAATGAAGATGTAAAAGAATGCTGTTTGGCTGTGTTTGCAGGCAGATGCCTCTCTCATGGCCAGACCAAAATATTACATTAAAACCTCCAATTTAGTTCAGGTGCTGAACCTGCCAAAAGAAAAAAAAAAAAAGAAATAGCCAGCCTTTTATGGGGAAGAGCTTAGTAGGGAGGGAGAAAGGTAGGGATAAGACTGAGAATGAATCAGGGGAGGGGAGAGAGTAGCTGAACACACAGACTGTGTGCAGCTACTACAAGTGCGAGTTCGGGAAGACGACTTGTCTTGGAGAGACAAAGACTGATAAACCCCATAAAGGAGCAGAGTCAATGAGAAAGATTGAGAGGCTGAGAAAAGTCAGAGACGGATAGGCAGAGTGCTGTGGAGGAAAAAGGGGAGAAGTTGGGGTGGGTGGGGGGTAAGAGCGACAGCCGGAGCGAGTGAAGCCGAGGAACACACATTTCCAAAGAACCCATCCTGGCAAATGGATCACAGTGCATCAGACAGGATCCATGCCGCTATGTGATTGATTGGCTAAGGTGGAAGTGAGCCTGGAGTGTGCCAGTCAGCTGACAGAAGGGTCTCAGGCTTGGGGAAGGGGGCTTTACTAATCCTCCCACTTTAGGTGAATCCTCCCACTCATTCGGCACTTGTCCAGAGGACTTTTCTGTATTGGAGAAAAGGAGAGCAGAAGAACAGCGTACAGGACGAGGTTTCACTTCAGTCATGTCAATGCTAATTGTCACCCAGCAGATCGATACCACCACCTCCAAAATGGTAAGGTTGAAGCTGCACTCATGCTGTAGCGTGCATACTGAAGAACTGTTGAGCTGGATCAGTGAATGCGGCTGCAGCTTGGCATTTCTGAGCCATGCTGCTCCTTTACTGCTTCTGTTTAAACCCATGTGGTTTGCATGCCATTTCACTAATCAGACTTGCAGACTTCCTGGTCTTTTGTAATTTTTTTTTTAGCTGAATTGTTGTAGCTTTCTCTCATTTAAAAAAAAATCACTTGCAAAGGATTTTTAAAAACATACTCGCTGGCATGGCTCTCATTTTAATGAAAATATTATTCATACTCTGGATTTTTGGCGAGCATCTGATCTGTACTGTCAGTGGACATGAGTAGCCCAGTGGGTCAGACCGCTGGACTGTGCGTTATATTGTCTGGGTGCAATGACAGGCTGACTGCATTGTTGATGGCTAGTGCTGCCCCCCCAGGGCTCCCCTTCATAACTCACTCACCACCTTTCAAGGCTCCTGGGTTAAGGTGGAAGTTAAATCTGGCTCTCCGCCTGTCTCATGACATCCACATTTCTCCACTCATGTTTTATCCTCCTTATTTGCATATTTGGCCCCCTTATTTCAACCCATAAAACTTGTCAAAGTTCTATCATTTCAGTGGGCCTGAATAAATGTAATTTAAGCCAGAGGTGAGACATTTAGTGGTCATGGTCACTTGAATGGGGCTAAAATGCATGCTGCAACAACACACTTATCAAGTGACCCTGGCTGCAGTGGCTATAACAACAATGTTGCAGGGGTTGCGGTGGATCACTGCACTCTGAAAATCAACAGTTTATTAACTGTAACAACTAAATGCTTGCAGGCACTGTACAGCAACATAAAACTTGAATAAAATGAGGAGAAGCTCCAGTGACATGTGGCTCCGATTAGATGCATTTGCATTTTCAGGCAGCCAAAGTCACCTCAGTGTCAGCAACTGTGGTCGAGTTGCACATGCTCAGGTCACGTTATCGTAGTGAGAAGCAAAGTCTTTAATTAGCTTGAGTAAGATATTTTTCAGGAGCTGACACAGAAAAGTGTTCACAAAATAATGCACTCTTTATTCTAAAGTGCATGGCGAGAAAGAAAATGTGCAATAAAGAGAGAACATTTCTCAGAGCATCTAAATGAGTTTGGGTCACTTTTAAAATTCCTACAACTTAAAACAACTAGTTTTTATGACAGTCACATGTTTGGCAATTTGTAGACAACCCCATATCTGCTACTGAGGAATGGACTCATAATAATTCAATTAAATAGCAGATAAATACACAACTATATACAACAAATAACAAGAAGACCTCTTCTGGGGCTCCGTTGCTAAGCACCATATACAACGATAGGATTTTTAGATTTATTGTAGAAGAAAAACTTATATATAACTTATATTTTATATATTTTTAGCATTTATTTTCCACTACTGATTTGATATAATTAGTACATTTCTCAAACTGACAGTTGTTGCTTTGAGAATTTTCAAATTGATTTATTAAAATCACGCTTTTGTGTCACCCACACTGTTGGGTGTAGGTATACTGTAGGTGTAGGTTTATGTTTGACACTGTAGATTATACTACACCAAATCAGCATCATGTTGGATATGGAAAAGTATTTGATTTATTTAATTTTTTCAGTTTGAAAAAATAAAAACCCCATCAATCTTTGCCTTCTGTCTTCATGCTGATTCAAATCTTGACAGTTCTCCCCACCCCCAACCTCTCTGTGTCCTCTCATACTCTGAATCCGCAGGTCTCAATGTGTTTCATCAACTAGTCACCACCAGCACACTTTAGCATTGATGTGCTGGATCCAGTGCTCACCTTCCCTGTGTCACGGAGCCTTGGGGGGGTCAGCCCTTTGATACGTGCAGATCAGATGATTTACAGCCCATGAGCAGCAGCCAGGCCTGTGTGAGGGTTTTGATGTGCCAGATTTTAATACAGAGCTCTCTCATACCTCCTGAGGCAGACAACACATATCACTACTTCATGTGAAGATGTCTCATTTCCCTGCTAATGCGTCTTAATTCCAATCACTTTGTTACATTAAAATGATTACTGCTTCATGAACTATTATCCCACATGGAAATTTCTCACTTTAAAAAGCAGAAATGCATCACTTGCTAAGTAAGAAACTGGGGGGGGGGGCAGAGTGTGCTGTAATGACATTTTGGTAGAAATATAAATGTTATTAGAAAACACTTTTTGTGGTATGTGGCAGATTAGTTCTGTAAAAACATAGGATATATTAGAAAAAAAGCGAGACTCAGTATTGATTCTTTTTGAAATGACAGATGATTGACTGCAACGCAGCAAAGGCTGAAATATGAATAAGCGATTTTCTCTGTGGAAATTTGTCTCAAGCACAGCTCCTCTGTGGCATTTAAACCCTACTTCTCCTCAAACAAATCAATAATTACTTTAAATCCACAGGTTTTCTATATATTTCTTTAGTCATTCACAGAACCTTTTCACTTTCCAAGCCAGAATACCAAACAAAAAAAAAAAAGCTGAGTGGAGAAATGACTAATGTGGAATTGAATGTATTGATTTTTCTCTGCTAATTGAAGCCATGGTTAATGCATTCTGGCCAGTTCGCTTGGCCTCCAGTCAAAATTGTGACTGAAATCCTCTAGTAAAACAAATTAAAAAGCCATCAGATAATGACAGCAGGTTGTTGTAGTAATAACAAAGCTTTTTCATGATCGTGGATTTGAAGTTTGTGTGTGTATACTGTACGTGTGCAGCAAGTTCAAATGCCAGCGGTCCAGCTGAGGCACATTTATCAGAACTTCTCATTCTTTCGGACCCTTTCCTTTTTTTCTTTTTTTTTATTCTTTGCACCATCTATTATTCTTTTTCCTGTTTCCAGCCATGTTCCTGCCTTCTAAACACCCCATGCAGTTATAATTTGAGGGACATCTGGAGGTACAAATTAACAGAGGGCTCAGGCGTATGCTGTGCTGCAGTAAGCGGTGCTTGCAGCAAAACAAGGAAGTAGAGTAGCTCGACGCCTCTTACTGTATTGGAATGATTTTCATCAGGAAACTCTTCTAAAGAAGCTAATGGTACAGTATTAAATGAAATTAATAAGCTCCAGCCCACACAGTGAACAACTGACCAAAGTTTTAAAATACACCAAATGTGACAGACTGAATTCAGGCAAATATGTGAAAATGTGTGCTAGCCAAACACTAAATTCCTAGCTTTTGGAGTCAGTCATTGCAAATGACTAAAAATAGTATAAAACCTTTAAAAATTAACTAAAGCCATCAACAGAATGTGAAGACACAACCACTATGACTTTATCTCAGAAATATGTGTATTGTGTTGAAGAGATACCAACTGAAGTTGAACAAGGGCCATGCTGTACTTTCATGTAATACCAGTTTGTACCACAAGATGGTACAGTGAGTCAGTGCAGCCTTTATTAAACCTCTTAACATGTCCCTACTTACAACTTACAGGGACTTACTTTTGAGAAAATAGAGATAAAATAAATATTAAAAGAGCAGCAGCACATATCTATAAATATTTCAACGCACACACCGGTAAAGCACTGCCCCGTTTGTGAAAGCTTACCTTTTGTGGAGGGTAATTTCAAAAAGTAAATAATGATGTCTAATTGAACCTAATCACTGTCATTGCAGTTAAGACACCTTTCTTTTTTCATATTATCATATATTTTCAACATGAATAAACTATGACTTACTGTATCCAAGTATAAAACACATAGAAAATGGGGGGAAAAGTTGACTTCTTAAGTCAGCTTCTTATTCAGGAGACCACAGTTTGTCTCCTTTGGGTGTTGAACCTTTTGTTTGGAGTGTTGTACCTGTACAGCATTCGCTCTGCATGTTGAAAAATGACAGTTAAGCTTTCTCAATCTGGATAAATGGAATGCAAAGGGGTTCAGACCTCATGTACATATGGGACAAGTTCAGAGGGACACCCATCTCATTATTGCTTTGACTGTCACAAAAGTGCACCCTGCATGTAGACACTGGCTACTTTGACAAATAAGCTGTAGCAGACACCTCGGAAATGAAAACTGCATAATTTTACAGGGATTTTAGTGGCAAACTAAAACAGTGAGTAAATTCAAATTGAATCCATGGAATAACTGACATTTTTACAGTTCAACCCTACTTATTATCCCAAAACTGGAGGTGATTGAGTAACTCATAGGTCAATAGGAATTCTCTTTTGTAAATCACAAATGTATACAAAATCATCATGGTAATCCAGATAATTCATTCCTGGACAGAAGTGGCATCTATTAATTCATCTAAATAAAGGTGTCTAAAGGTAATTTACTCCAATTTAAACATTGTTTAGCTTTAGTGTCTAGATATCATATAGAAAAATATTTTTAAATTCACACTGTCATTTTTATGTGGTTGGTCTCTCATTTGAAATTGTAACAAAAGACCTGGAAAGTACCTTGAGTGCTGTAGTCCTTAATACCAATGCTGATGAAATGTGGCTGATCTGACTTGGGCAGAAATCATGTAAAAAGTTTTGTCCATATTAGATTTTAGTCGAGTATTTTTACTCATTTATAAGAAATGCCTAAGAGTACTGTTAGATAACATTATGTTAATTGTTAATTAGCATTACAAGTTGACTCAAATGTTAAGTGGCAACTTCAGTTGAGAAGTAACCCAGTGTTCTTACCCATAGTTAGAATAGTCCTACTAAAAGTATCTTTATAAACCTTTTCAGTGTTGTTGTACTGTTTTAATGCTGCTGTATGTATTAGCTCTGCTGGTGGCTTGAGTAAAGAAGGCGTGGCACCACTGACAAGTGACTGAAATGAAACGGATCATTACGCTTGTAATAACATTACAGATCTTTCAGTGCTTGAAAATGTAAGTACATAAGTCAACAAAATTATAACACTGGTCCAGTTTTCATGTGGAAATTGCACATATTAGCCCTTTAAGCAACAACAAACAGAAAAGCTGTATTGCAATAGTTGTTCAAAATGGTTAGGTTTTAGTTCATTATAGTTATTATTTAGAATTATGCTTCTTCAAATAGAGTAATGGATCATACAGTAGCTAGCAACAAATCCAGTACTGAGGCCTGCTAGTGCATTTGTTTGGTTATTGCTGAGCTGCCAGAAATATAAATCAGCCCTCAGCACACAGACTTTCTCTACTTGGACCACCATCTCCACCATACGTGAAATGATTCTGCTGGTCCTGTTTGGGAAATGGGATCCAAGTCAACAGAGAAGCCTGAGATAACAAATTCATTTTTTTTCATTCTTCGTCTCCAGTCCTGCATTTGCAGATTACCTTTGTGCCTCTTACACTTGATAGGCACTCATGTTTCGCCCATCGTTACAGCTCACACCCACTCACAGCTTATGGCTCTTTTCTATTTCCCCCTCTTCAGCACCTCCTTCCTGCTCATGCTGTCCCTCTAAATTTCCTGGGGACTTTATCTTGCCCATTTCAAATAGGATTTCGACTCAATTTGCCATGCTTCATGTCACTTTGCTGGCAAATTCCACAGTTGATATAGACACATCATAAAAACTGCCGCATGAGCAAAATATGATTTGTCAAAACTTTTTTTTTCCCCATCCTCATGTTATTTGTCATTTCCGAGATTTGTTTCTACTTCCCAGTGCTCCGATTCGTCACGAGAGCTTCACCGCCCCAGCGCCGGGGCAAATGGGGGGTGTCGATCAAAGAGCGACGTTGCCTTCGGATTGGTGTTGAGGCGAGTAGGTGGTTTCACAGCAGCAAGTGACAGCACCTATTAATTTGGCCATTTAATTTTAAGTCCAACAGCGTCAGGCTCCACCACCTTCAATCTCCCCCTGTCATTCAAAACAAGCCTCAAGCCAACAGCCACACATATACACATACACACATACACACACACACACAACAACAACAAGAAGCATGGAGAACACAAAAAAGGTTTTTAATCCAAAGTTGAAACTTCTCTGTGAATCCAAAAACTCAAGAAGAAGCCTTTAAATCAATCAGACTTATAACCTGCTGCATTTTAAACTGCCACTGCGACATCTTGGAGATACTTGGGGGCAGATGTCATAGTGTATGATTGGGTTCTCTCATCATCAAGTAGAGGTCCAACAGACCCAAATATCCCAAGTAATGACTAGATCCTCCCTCTGTGAAGCTCGGGATTGAAGGTGGAGCTTTATGACTTATTCTCGGTGAGAAATGAACTGCAACAGTGAAATGTGACACCACCGTATAAATTCATGAGTTCTCGCTCTTTCTTTCTTCCACACCTGAACTTTTGCTCCTGCTGTGAATGCCTGCTCCCATCACAGCGTCAGATGGGGGATTTTCATCTCTTTTGACAAGGTCAAACTTCTCTTTTATTTCACGCACACTTGAAGAACTTTCCTTCTTCGTTTCAACTTTTCCAGCTTGATTGATTGCCCCAGTTTCATACATGTGAATGTAAACGAAGCAGCACCATGTGACCCTACTGATTCTGATTCTTTTTAAAGGTTAAACTCACCTTGTGCAGATTGTGAGATTCAATTTTTAGATTGGAACTTATCAAAGAAATAGTCCTGAAGGACCACTAAACCCTAATAAATTGTCAGTCTTATGGCTACATAGGGCAAAAATTTTGGGAGTAAACTTCACTTTTTAAATCATGATCCCTTAAAATGTTCGACAGTTATTCTCCCAGCATCAAAAAAATTGATCCTTTTGTATAATTCATGTTGCTTAAAGCTTGTCAGAATGATCGACCGCCTCCCTTGGCACACATTAATTGCTGTCTGGCAGTCCTGCAGCTGAAGATGTGCTGGCAGTGACACCGCTTTTGAAAATACTGTGGACAGCAACCCAACAACTCCCTCTGCCACCTTTGCTGTGGCAGCTGCTTCTACACTGCCTTCATTTTTATGATGGAGGAAAGGATTTAGAGAGTGCAGCCCTCCAGAGTAGTTCCAGTCCAGGGAGAGACATGTGGCCTGATAAGTACAGCTCTTGCACAGTAGCATGAAATGAGAAACTATCCATCATAAATCATGGTGGCTGCTTGACAGAATGGGATGCTCTAGCAAATGAACTTGTGAGTGTGCTTCCAGATTTTGAATGAAAGAAAAATTATCATCTTGATATTTCTTTCTTAGGCAGGAGTGGCATTTATTTATATGTTTGTTTATTTTATTTCAAAAATAAATATTTTGAAATGGCTTTGCTGTTTTGGAAAGAGTTAAAGAATGCAAGAAAAAAAGACCGTAGTGAATTCCTGGCACAGATTTGAAGGAATCTCGGAAGGTTGCATTCATGTATGATTATTCAAATTGTAGGCCTGATTTAAAAAGGAACAGAAAATATGAAATCCTCCCTGTTCTGCTTGGTTATCAGGTAGTATCATTTGCAAAGATCTAAGTCAGTATCCTGACTTAGCTTCTCTCATCTTTTTAAAATCTTCAAGGTCTCCCTCAGCTGATGTCAGCCAGTCTTTTCCCACAAACATAAGACTCCAACTGGGATTAGACCATGCAGCTCTGCCCTCTGCTGCCCAGATGTAGGGCTGATCTGTTCACAACACTGCTGCATTTAGCTCTGCATCCAGCAACAAGGAGGCCTCAAAATAATCCTTTTTTTTCCATGTGTGATCTCAGTCGATAAATGAATCTAATGTGGGAAAATAGCAGAAAGCCCAAGTCAAACAACGATGCCAGTCTGGAAAGTTTCTTTCTATTCTTAATTTTATTAATAATCACGCTGAGGATGTTCCGCATACTCAGTCCACCTTAAAATTAACTGCATCCGTGCTCTCAGGATTTCCTAAAGTTTGGCATATCTTGCTTCTTCTCCTCCTGTTTAATCATATCACAGTACCTAAAATTGAATTCCATTTCTGGGTCCTCTGCCAGTGTCTGAGATGGATTTGATGGGTTTAGGGGGGGCGGGGGGGGTGTTGCAGAACCACAGCAGGGCATGAGTCTGTACTGTGAGAGTTTGGAGCTGTGGCAGTGTGTCTCTTTAATCTTTTTAGGAAGTCATCTTAATTGAAGGGCAAATCTAAACAGACGTAGGCTGTTGTGCTGTAGGTAGGCTGGGAATATATTTGCGCATGATGTTTGCAATTCAATTGCAGTGTTAAGCTTCTCCTTGAGGACTTGAGAACTTGAGAGTTAGTAGGACTGTGGTGAGTTAGTTTGTGTTTGGCAGAAGTCCCAGCAGCCTGAGCTTGTTGGGTACACAGAGGGAGGTGTCCTGTATCCTGTGAGGCCTCACAAAATCAAATTAAATGACAGATGTCTGTTGTATAAAATGGCTTTCCTCAAGCTGGCACAGCAAAAAGGAAAAAAAAAAAAAGGCATCTTAAAAGGCCAGTCAGCAACACAAATAAATTTTATTGCCTTTTGATGTTTTCCTTCTTGAAATAAATAAGTTTAATCCTTTACATAACTCTTTTCCTCTCTTCAAAACTTCCCTAGCTGTTTTGCTTGAACAGATGAATTGATGATTAATGCAAAACTGTTTTAATGTGATTTAAAGGGCACAATTAGAATAACATCCAGAAGGCCTGGGTTCGATTCCACCTTGGCCCAGGCCTCTCTCTCTCTCTCTGTGGAGTTTGCATGTTCTCCCCGTGTCTGCGTGGGTTTCCTCCCACAGTCCAAAGACATGCACTTACCGGGGTTAGGTTAATTGGCTACTCTAAATTGCCCATAGGTGTGAATGTGAGTGTGGATGGTTGTCTGTCTCTCTGTGTTGGCCCTGCAGCAGGCCGGCGACCTGTACAGGGTGTACCCTGCCTCTCGCCCTATTTCAGCTGGGATAGCTGGGATAGCTGGGATGGCTGGTGAGATGAAAGCAAACAATTTGAACAGGTCCCTTTGGGCTCCTTGAAATTCTAAATGACTATTCTGTTAAACATCTTCATGTGTAATTTGTGGAACTTCAGGCTTAAAAAGCAAGTTTATTCTGTCTTTAAAATAGTGACTCCTCTCATCACTCTATTTGCAGCTTATATTTTTGCTGTGCAACTGGAACATATTGGGGGGCAGCATATTTTTGTTTAATAAGAAAGCAAAGAAGAGTCTCTTGTCACCTGTGACATGAAATTGTGGGAAATCTCACTGACTGATAGAGAAACTAA
Source organism: Pterophyllum scalare (assembly GCA_024447675.2). NCBI lineage: Eukaryota > Metazoa > Chordata > Actinopteri > Cichliformes > Cichlidae > Pterophyllum > Pterophyllum scalare. The sequence continues at coordinate 10,630 of JAMQGT020015195.1, read as the reverse complement.
TCTTCCTATTTTATGCTCATGAAAACCTGTCTCCTTGAAAATATGTCATGCCTGTCAACCTTTTTTGCTCTTTCCTCCACATGAGGGCACTCTTGCTCTCTGCATAGTGCCTCTGTAAACCCAAATGTAAGCAAAGATTTAAAAAAAAAACACAAAAAAACCGAGATACACTGGAGCCTGCTCTTTGTGCTAAGTCATAAGTTTCCACCGTAAATCTGCTATCTAATGTGTTATGGTTGCTTTGTGGCATTTGTAGCTGTTTTGCACACCACCTTGTGTCTGCGAATACTTGTAAGGCAAAGCCCCATCACTCTCTGGACGTTTATCAGCCGCCACTTTCTTTTCTACCACAAGGGAGGAAAAGAGACGAGGGATACCCACCAGCTGAGGCTGGTTTCTCCCTTTTTTGGGTCCGGGGTGCCAGATTCAGCCTCCTTGTTTTTGCATCAGTTCGGTATCAAGTTGGGAAAGTAGGGAAACTGCGTTGCTGCAGGATCGTTGAGACCCGACCGGCAAGCCTGAAAGTACGTGCCGTGCATCCTGAACACAGCTTGGAGTGATTTTTTTTTCCCCCTTCTTGTTTTTCTTTCAACTGAACTAGAGCGTCATCTAATCGAATCACTTCAGCCGTAGCGGATTGACCACCTCGAACTTTTTTCTTTGTGTGTGTGCATTTTATTGATTTTGAGCAGATCATCGCCAAGTTATTCTTTCTTTCTTTTATGATAAGTAGTCGACATGGCGTCACTATATCAGAGATTCACCGGCAAGATCAACACGAACAAATCCTTTCCCAACCCTCCGGAGGCGAGCCACCTCCTCGGGCAAGGTGTGGAAGGGGAGAGGGCGACGGAGAGCCAGCGACCCCGGTTTCAGCAGCACCGCCGCCAGCGCTGCGAGGACGAGGATGTAAGAAACTTAAAATGTAGTCACCTTTACTTGTCACATTACATTTTCTGACCACTTTCAGATAATTAAAATACGCTCTAATACACGGCAATCGAGTTGGATACTTGCGTAAGATATAGATTTTGGAGCTAATCGAGAGTCTACTTAATCCCCTTTTGTTTGCTCGTTTGCTCTCCCCTTTTAAAGGCAGAGTTGTCAAACTTGCGTCATCCCCTCAATGGTCGGCTTGTCTGTCAATAAATGACGCATCCCTTACGTCTCTTGAAAAGTAATGTAGGCTCACTGGCGCCTTCTGGTAACTTAATAAATCTTATAAATGGCATCATAGTGTTTTAACACTGCCGTCAGATGGGGCCTTATTTGTCTAGATATGACTTACGATTACATTGGAACTAATTTAATTTTAAGGTTTAATTCGTGACTTCCAACCCCCCCCCCGCCCCCCCTTCGTAATTGTTTGTCTCGTGGGTGTTCTTCCTACCCTCTCCGAACATCAGGGGTGAAACTACATGTGTTTACCCAAAATTTTTCATTTGTGGGGGGATTTTCAAAAGCTCCATCGGTGTCATGTTGGTTCTATATAATCCTCTTTTCGACCGTTCAAAGCACCTCATGTTACCAAACACGAAAGCGCTGTCCGTGGTGCTGAAACCCTGACCCGCCACTCGCCGTTGTCCGTGTAGCTGAAACTCTGACCCGCCACTCGCTGCTGCCGCTGTCCGTGGTGCTGAAGCAAAAAAAAAAACCTTCACAAAGCAGCTTTTATTGGGGGCACTTTATGGCACACTATTTTAGCTATATTAATATCTGCATATTATTTTTCTTAGATAATGTATAATTTAATGTATATATTAAAAAATAATGTATATGCATTATGTTTTTATTTATTTATTTATTTTAGAAATACAAACAAAAAAACTGGTTTAAAAAAAGGATGACCAAGGAAAACTGCAAATGGGTCTCTGAGAAGTCATTTAGAAGAAACTTTTTCATTTTCTGTTTTGTAATTGAGTTTAAAATGAAATAGTCTCGTTTAACAAAGGAACTGAACTACTGTCACAAAGGCATTGGGTTTAAAAATTACACATTATTCCTAATTTTCAAAACCATGAACTTGTCTCATTAAGACGGGGCAGCTGCTGTCAGGTGGCAAAAGTAAAGCTGTTAATGGAAAATCAGCCTGAACAATTGTCAGAAGATCAACTTGAATCAATTAAAGCACAAAGAATGAAATATTCAGTTTATAATCATGTTAGTCCAGTTTTTGAAATTAAATCTTTAGTTTCCATAATCCATGATTTCCGTTATATCTTTAGATCTCAACAGTTAGGCAACATACTTCTTTAGTTTAACTTAAAATGAAAAAATTTGTGACATTCTTTTAGTGATACTACCTTGCCTGACAAACATTTATGTCCTTACTTTCATTCTGTCTGTAGATTTCTATTGACTTATCTAATAAGTTGGTATGAATCTGCCATGGGTGTTAATTTGGGCTGAGTGAGTGCATATGATTCATATCATGTTCATACTGATCTGTTTCCTATGGGAAAATACTGCCATCCTGGGTATGACCACTTCACTCAGGGCAGAACTTATTATAGGTGATTCCTCAGAACAACTTTGTACTAGTCTGCAGTGACCAGAAAACCTTCCCACTGCAATACAGACCCACTGGATCATTTTACAGGACTATCTGGTGGATTCTGATCAAGCATTCATTGTTTTGTTTTGTTTTGTTTTTTAATTATTAATTTATAGTGGTCCGTTTGTTTTTTTTTCAAAATCCCTGTGCTTCTAGCCAAGTGTTTGCCAGCTGTATACTGCTAGCTGTTGTGCTTCAGACTAATTCTGTATTGCAAGGTGCAGGAGGTAAAACCGTGGTTGAGGTGTGCATGAATATAACATGAGGTTGATTTATTGACTGGTGGTCTTGTCTTTTATGTTTGTTGGTGCAGGGAACTCGAACATGATCTGAAATCAATACAAACTGTGATGCATAGTCCATATATATCAACCTGAGAGCACAGTGGGTGATACTGCAGAGGAAAGAGTTTTGAATACCGGCCAGTTCAGGGTGATGATTTCAGGAAAAAAAACACAATATTTTCATTGGTGAGTTTAAATAGGCAAGTGTTCTGCCTTTTTAAACTCACATCTAAACAGTACTCTTTTATCAGTTCTGACTAGAGCACATTTTGAATGTCAGTCCAGGCTTTGGCGTTTCTCCAGCTGTGTGGCCTTAATAAGTGAGTCTGGTGGAGGTGACATTTACATCATGCTGTGTGGATGAGAACTAAAGCCCACTGGGATGAAGAGCTCATCCAATGACTCAGGCTCCCCGCAGGGCCACAACACAACTTATCCCTACCTCTTCAAAACTTTATCTAGCATTTTCTCTTCCACTGCTGCTCCATCCTTACACAGCACTTTTGTGTGATTCTTATTATACTGGTTTAAATTTGAGCCCAGTAGCGGCCAAACACAGGAAAAGGTGAAAGTTGAGTTTTGCTGTCTTTCTATTGGTGGGCATTCAAATAAGGGGCTTGGTGGCTCTTACCCATACATGAAAGAATTTAAAACATTTATAACATTATTACATTATGAGCACTGATGTGTAAGCAGGGGCTGTAGTGTTTGAAACTGGATTTACCTATTTAATACATTTATTTAGTTTCCAGTCAAATCCACCGTTCAGCTGGGGTCTTTCTGTGTGGAGTTTGCATATTCTCCCTGTGTTTGTGTGGGCTTGTTCCGGGTACTCCGGCTTCTTCGAACAGTCCAAAGACAGACTGGCAACCTTTCCATGGTGTACCCCGTGTAAAATGCTCAATATTTTGCCTCAGGTCCTTAATCAGTTGTAGTCACTGAGCCATCTGAGTGGGTTAGAAGGGTCACTCTCTCAGGTAGACCCTCTAGAAACTCAGAAATCTCAAATTTTGATTAAAGGCTGAAGGGTGAAAAAGGTTGGGAGCCACTGCTTTAATTTTTTATTAATGTAGCTGTCACCTAAATGCAGTGGAGTGAAACAAACAAGGCACTTTAATGTAGCATCAGATAAAACAAGCACCAGATCCAAGTGCAGTACCTTAGAGCAAATATATTTTGTTATCTTCCACCACTATGAGAGCAGTTTTAGCCACTATGGTGACATAATGTGAGCTCATGTCTTCTAAGACAGTTTGATCCCTCATACATGTTGTAAGAAAGACTATAGATTTAATACAGAATTTACAGTAATTATAAATTTATTTGGGGTTGGGGGGTGCAATTAAATTCACACCTGTGGTGCTATAGTCAGTAATTAGCACCAACAGAATTATTGAATCACAATATTATCATATTAGATTGCTTATATAAACTCCTATTATATAATAAGTTGCTGATCAGTGTTTGTTCTCAGTATGAGGACTCCAGACAGAGGATTTAGTCTCCCTCAAATAGACAATGCATTTAAACAACTCATTATCGCTTTTGTTTGGCATGAGCTTGACTTATTCTCCACTGTGGGCTAAATCCTTCTCTGTCAATATATTTGATAGTGATCTTAGTCTGAAATCCCCTCTGATAACGATTGCAGGCTGGTGGAACAACTCATTACAATCTAATCAAACATGTTTTTTTTCTCCTCCCAAAGCTTTTACTATGCAAGCTATGCTATCTGTTATATACTCTGGGGATATATACTGGGGATCAATTTTATTGTTGAAGTAACTTCCGCTGTCATCTGCTAAGAATTAGCAGATGACGACTGAAGTGAGTAGAAATATCAACTATGAAAGAGTAGAAATATGAAAAGTTTATTTTTCTAGTATTGTGCAGCCTTTCACCCTCTTTTAGTTCAGTCCAGGTCTGATGGCATGCAAAGCCTTTGGGTTCCCACTTGAGCCCATGTTTTCCTTGCAGTCTTATACTTCAGCCTCATTAATTAGATATCCTTTCCAATGACATTTAAACCTCCAAAAAGTAGAAATGTAGAAATGGATCTACCAGTCTCATCCCCGCGGTGTGATTTTGTTTTTCCTCAACACATCCCGTTACACGAGTAAACGTCTTGTCTTTGTGTGTGCGTATCTGCCACAATCAGCACAATCGTAACTAGACTCAGGAGATATGCAGCTAAGATTCAGACCTCAGACATGCCGAAATGTGCAGATGTTTTTGTGTAAGATATATGTGTGAGGTGGGAGTCACGTAGTCCCATAGTTCTACTTTTTTTTTTACCCTCTCCTAACTCATCTCAGTTGTTCTGCCTTCTAATGGCTTTGCGCCTGCACTTTGCATTGAGGGGGGACGGGGGGTGGGGGTGTAAATCCACAACTGCACATTAATACACACACACACCATTTCTCTTCCTTTTGCTTTATTTCTCTGTAAAACTCACACACACAAATCAGAAAAAAGATTTTTTTTAAAAAGATATTTTTCAGGGAATGGCTTATAAAGCAGCCAAGCCCTGAAATGGCCTTTTAATAAGCTGGCCAGCATCAGATTTCACTGTTATGATAACACAAACAATAATGATGGAAAACAGTTAAATAAATAAATAAATAAGAGCAGTAAATACACTGTATATCAAAGAACATGCTTTTTTTAATACCCTTTTTCATTGTGTCAGCAGATGTGGAGGTTTGGAATATAATAGTTCTCTGAATAAGTCATGGGAATAATTTTTCCCCTTGCTGGACAGTTTCTTTTTAAACTATATTCTGCCATCTTTATAATTTTAATGTTTTCTATATTGCTTTGAATACACCATAGTAATGACTGCATTTAAGCTTTTCAATTGTATCTAAATCACATCCCTTCTATATTATTTCCATTGTATCAATGCATATTGTATAACTTTATCTGCCTTTAAAAAAAAAAAATCCATGGACAGTTCTGTTTAGTGTGTATTAAAATGATGAATTTCAGCAAACAAAATGCTGTGTATGATTTGTGTAGGCACACATTTAACAAAGTACATTTGTGTAAGTCATCGTAACTGAAAGCAGCATGAATGCTCTTTTTTTTTAACGTTTATTTGGACCAGCACTCAGTCATGGATCATCTATTTGATGTTGTGCTGTACTTGGTAAGTGCAGAGCACCATTGCTTTCAGATCAGCTAGCTGGATTGATTTTTATGCCCTTATTCCTGATTCCCAGAGGATAAATCCATCACTTTTATCTAGTGTCACCAGCAATTTCACATCTTTTTGTTTTTTAATGAAATATCTCGAAAAGTTATTAACTTAGTTTTCACAGGTCTCTATGAAGTCACTTGAGTTGTGGTCTGGATTTTGATTGCAGCACATTGATTCTTTTCTTTTTCAGTCATTCTGTTGTCGATTTGTTTTTGTGCTTGGGATCATTGGCCTCATATTTGACATACTTTGGTATACAGAGCAGTTCGTGGTCAACTCAATGACTGCGAGGTACGCCGGTCCTGTGGCTGTGAAACACCCCTTCACCACCATGATTGACTGTTGGTATGAGGTGTCTGTGCTGATATGCTGTGTTTGGTTTTCACCAAATGTTCCACTGCGCATTATGTCCAAACATCTCCACTTTAGCCTCATCTGTCCAAAGGATATTGTTCCAAGATTTTTTTACTTTGTCCACATGCAATTTTGCAAACCTAAGCTGTGCTGTTCATTTTAGAGATAAGAGGCTTTCTCCTGTCAACCCTTCCACTGTAACCTTTAACTGTACTTTAACATTTAATATGCTAACTGAGGCCAGTCGAGTCTGGGATGTACCTCTTGGATTTCTTGCAGTTTCTCTGAGCTTGGGGTCAATTTGCTGGGATGTCCATCCCTGGGAAGGTCGTGGCTCCATACCAGCAAATCACCAAAACTGCTGCTTTTAGAGAGAGGGCCACACTTTTATTTGATACCCACTGAATTCCTATAGAAACAGTAAGGGTGTTTGTTTGTTTGTTTTGTTTTTTAGCATGGCTGTACTTTGAATAACCGTGAAATTGAATGCATGCCCTGGTCAGGAGTAATTTAAATAACTCTGGTGATCTCTTTTAGTCTACATCAGATAAAAATAGTTTAATCACTACTTCATTCCTATCAGATACAGCTGTTCTATGTATTTAATGCTAATGCATTCTAGCATTCTACAGTATTGTTGGCATTACTGTTTAGATTGTTGTAGCCTCACATATCTAAATGTTAACAGCAGCTTATACATTTATAATCCTAATATCAGAATATGTTTATGCATTTAGAATTTAGCTCAGTGTACCAGCTCCGAGCAGAATGGTAATGTCTGTGCCATAGGCAGTATAAAAGATGGATGTAACTTGTCAATCACTAGTCATTAGTCAATGAGGATACCCTGGATAATCCTCCTTTCTGAAACTCAAAGGAACATTATCCAGTATGACCAAAACTTACAAAACGGATTAAATATTTTATACAATTTGAACCAAAATGGGTGATCTCAAGAAAGTGTTTATAGAGGGTAAGCCTGTCACGGCTGTTTTCCTGTAGATTTCTATTGGGCCAGATGTCTTTAACTACATGGTTGCTATTAAAAGAAGGCAGGTTTAAGACACTTATTCACTAGATTCATTTCAAAACACAAAAGCCGCATCCATCTTTTATATTGTCAAATTAAACCTTGAGCATTTCAGTCAATGTAGCCTCAAATATCAACATATACCTTTGCAGTTCATCTCAGTGTGGTCTCACACTGGATGTATAGGCACTCATAACCTTTTGCTTATTTTCAGCTTGTAGCTGTGATATGATGTAAACAGCAATGTTCTGTACTTTGGTTAATTTGATAAAGAGTAAGTAGCTATGGCCAAGTGGTAACCTGTTAAATGTATGCATGTAAAGGTAGCAACTGTCTTCTGTTCCCAGAGAAATGGTCTTAATTAATTTAGAATAATGAACTACGACTCATCTAATTCTATCTGATTACAGAAACAGTGTTTGGCAGGGTTTGCCTTCTTTTGTGTTGATTAGTTAATAGTCAGTGAGTGATCAATAATGGCACTTGAAGGATAGAGTCATCACTCTACACACTCAATACAGGGTGGCATCTGGAGATCTTGGTGTGGTGTGTGTGTGTGTGTGTTGTGTGTGCACTTTTAGTGTGACTGAGTGAGAATGTTTACAATTTGTGAGTGCCTTTTAGGTTCCTGCACTATATCTGTGCAGAGACAAAGGACAGAATGGAGGGTGAGGGAACAACTGTCATACACGCTCATCCAATCAGGAAAAGGCAGATTTAATTGTTGCCGTTTGTCTACGGTCAACAATAGCTTTTCTTGATTACTGTCAAGTCTAAATATCAGTGACAAGCCCCTTTGACCTCCAGCTCGGTTTCCCCATCTAGCTAATTTCTCCTTCATCAGCAAGTCCTCAAACACTTCTTGTTGATCAAACATGACAGTTGCATGTGCACCATTTTCCCCCAGTGATGAATTATGTAGTCAGCGGGGTGGAAAATGGCAGTATGGTTTATTTATTGTTTCCAAGCTCTTGCTAAATAAATCAGGTACACATCACGGGGAGGGGAGGTATGTTTGGCAATGTCGGCATTCTCTGACCAAGATAATAGACTGTTTTTAATTTATATTATTTATTTATTTATTTATTGGTGTGGGGGTGTGTGTGTGCTAAGTTGGCTAGCATTGGCATACTTGCCTAGCAATGCATGTATAGATTGTGCATACCTACAGATAGCTTGCTAATTAGTGCTAACATGCAAATAAAATAGAACTTTATTGAAAAACTAGAGTAGGTACTTCTTGGATATGCTAATATAATTAACCACGCAACAAGAAATGTTCAGATAATTGTGTAAAAAACACTCACAAACACCATTAGAAGTCCAGTGTAGAAAAGACAAATTAGCTGAGCTGATGCTTAGCAGACAGTCTGACTATAGATGCCTGTGTCAGCATCCACCTATTATGTGTCTAACAGTGCAAACTTTAAGCTTTGACAAAAATTTAAAAATTCACACCAGGCATGCAGTCCTGTGGAAGGACATGTTACACCTCAGGATTCAGTAGCTTGTAGAACCACCTTTAGCAACAACAGCTTGAAGGGATTATTTTCTGTATCAGTGTCTCACATCATTATGGAGGAATTTTGTGCTGCTTTTCTTTACAGCATTTATTCAGTTCATTGACATTTACAGGCATTTGTTTATGTACAGTTCTCTTGAAGTCCCACCACAGCATTTCAGTCTGGACTTTGACTGGGTCATTGCAACATCTGGATTCTTTTCTTTTCCAGTCATTTTGTTACAGTGTAGATTTACTGCTGTGCTTAGAATCATTGTCCTTTTGATTAACCTGTTTTGGTCTCATCTGTCCAAAGAACTTTGTTCCAGAAGTCTTGTGGTTTCTTCATATGCAACTTTGCAAACCTAAGCCATGCTGCCATATTCTTTTTAAAGAGAAGAGGCTTTCTCCTGGCAGCCCTTCCAAACAAGCCAGACTCGTTCAGTCTTTTTCTAATTATACTGTCATAAATTTAACATGCCAACTGAGGCCTGTAGAGATTGAGATATAGCTCTCGGCTTTCTTGCATTTTCTCTGAGCACTGCATGGTCTGACCTTGGGTAGATTGTGATATTGTGTTAACACACACACCTGAATGCTCCAGACCTGAAAACTGCCCAAACTTCTGCTTTTGTGGAGGTGATCACACTTTTTGATTAATCAAGTCAATTTGATTAGCAGCACCTGGCTGCTACTTACCCTTTTAATTTCTACAGAATCAGAAATGGTACTTAATTTTTCACATATATGCATATATAGGTATCAATGCAACTGTGGAAATTAGATAGAAAGACCAAAAACAATTTTTGTTACAGGCTGTAAACATGTTTATTGCTGCTATAAAGTAAAAAATATATATATAAAGCAGTGATAAAGGTATTTTTATTCCTCTGAGGGATTGACTTGCTTCTGGAGCCAGCCTTGAATCACCATTAGATGACCTGCAGTTTCATTTTTCAGCCCTAGAGGGTTAGGGCTGAAACAAACAAACATAGTGGGCGCATCAAAATCGCACAAAACTAGTTCTGTAAACAGGTGATAAAATGCAGACAAGCAGAATCCCTCAGCTTTCTCTTTAAAGCTCTAACAGAGATTAAACATGCACAGAGGAAGGGCAACAACATGAGATAATCCTGTACAACTCACTGAAGGGCAAAATAATGTCAGAATCAAATTTGTCTTTTCTGAAAGCTAAGCTGCTGCCCCAAAATAATAGCAATTCTTAAACCAGAAAAGAAAAAAAAATTCTACTCTCTTCCCTATCACTGTTAGACTTTTGTCACATCTCTTTGAACCTGTATTTTGGGGGTATAGAGAAGCTACTGTTCAGTAAACGGGGTATAGATGACTCTGGAAAGGGCTATTCATCAATACGAAGGTGGCATCATGTGTCTCACTGTTGACGTCTGCAGCTCTCCAACTGGTGCTGCATTTCGCTTTGTGTTGCCACTGCTTGTCTGGCAGCTAGCTGACAATAACAGATGGTGTGCATTAATAACTTCATCTCAGCATAAAATGAATTCATATCCGGCCTCTTCACGAGGCATTTTTTCTGTGGGGAGAGGCAGGCACAAGGGTGAGGAGGAGGAAGAAGACAGGTAAGCGTTCATAAAAAGGTTCCTCCACTGGGCTTCAAGCAGAACTCCTTCCCACCTTATCCATCTCTCTGACACATACACAAAGCTCTGCACAAATGCGCACACAAGTG